>CM053032.1:57053562-57085763 GCA_028564925.1 Lithobates sylvaticus
CAGGGCAATATATACAGTATATAGACACACACGCGCATGTGTGTTTGAGCTTTGGGGTGCACACCCTAATGCAATAGGCTAAGCACACCTATGTTTTAATTATAAAGTTAGTTTTGGAGAAGTTTAATGTTTGCTTCTGACATCTTTCTCTGTACCTCTTTCCCTATTCAATTCTCATGCTGAATCTAGCCAGCAATGTCCGTAGGTAAACAGAAAAATGAATAAAAAAAAGGATAAAATAATCAGTTTGTACATTTTAATGTTTGAATCTTCCACACCTGTCCCCTGACACTGGCACTCAAGTGTTATTATGGTAAGTAGATATCTTCATATTTTTACAGGTGTCTGTACTATCTCTAAATATGCCAACTCTAACTGCAAACCGCAGAAGAATATCGCAGGAGAAATATCTAAATGTTAATTAAAGACAAAACACGTTTAGAAAGGAGGTTTCCCTAGTGGTAATTAAATATTAAATATAAATCAGAATCCTAAAGGATCCACAGCTTAATATCACCATTTAAATCGGGGCCAATGCTGGCATGCTCTGCCGATTATCAAAAATATAAATATAAGCCTTTTGGCTCTATTCTCTATGCTCTGGGCACATCTCACAGATTGGCTTGGCTACATTTCTACACATTAAACAACTGTTCTATCAACAGAGTGCTAGGAGCAAATGTGTTTTTTTTCCTGCTACCAGCATCATATGATGTAAAAGGATCAAATAGGCTCAACTGTATTTTGAAAATGACTGCAAAAGATCTAATAACCTAAGATAAATGAGATCCAACCTTCAGCAGGGTAACACATGAGGTTACATTAGTCTACCTAATACCTGGATCCAAAGGCTCATAAGTCTACTCTATGACCCAGTGCTTTTACACTTTCTTTTGTAGACACCTTAGTCTCTTGGGCATTTCCTATTCAGCTCTTTGAATGTTTCTGATCATCAGTCTATATTTAGAGACTGTTGCTACCGGAAAGTCTTCAAAAAGAATCGCACACAGTAGGGAGATCTGGTAGGTGACCAGCAGTGGGGGATATTAAACTGTGGCAGAATACAGGGGCTTCACAGATGTAGAAGATTTAATGAGGTCCAGAGCTGCCAAACTCTAACTAATGCATAGCCATCTTTTATCTCCTCATCTTGAAACATATATCCACAGCACATACAGTGTGTACTTACATGCAATCATTAATCACAGATCGTCTCTCTGTTCTCTTTGACTCTTCGTTATTTTTACTTTCTTTCTCCCCATTGCTCTTTCCCACTTTAAGTGAAGGAGATATTAACTCTAACTAAATGAAAGTGCTAAGTAACTGTGCATCATAGCCATCTGCCATGTTTTATCTTTGAAAAAAAAAACTTTTTTTCAACCATTGTTGCATCATAGTGCTGCTGATTTTCTGCAGGCCTCCTTGTAGTCATATCTAACATTAAATAGGTCTGCAGAAAATACCTTAAAATAAAGTAAAAAGCCACAGTCACACAATTGATCCAGTTCATTAATTCTCCTTTCTCTTTATTTCTTATCCAAGAGAAGTACATATTAAACAAGGGAATACATGCCTCATAACACCTCGCGCCTTTAGCAGTGAGGGGCATGTGATTGAACATAGCAAGCAGCCGATAATTAATATGTGTTAAGTCACTAACCACCACAAAAGAAATCCCAATACGAACTACAGTCCCTCATTGAATGTGTGCCCGCTGTCTGACTGAGCAACAAAAACCCATAACCCATGTAGTGTGGAAAACTAAAAGGTGGCATTGAAATTATATGAAATTATATGCAGTGAAGACAGGAAACAGCTGTGTCACACTAACTTTAAAATTTTACTTAAAGCAGAACTACGGGCAAATTTTTTTTCCATGTCCTTGTTGCTGATCTCCTACTTTCACCAACTTTGTTATCCATGTCCTTCTGAGCTCTGTAGTTCTCTGTAATAGGCTTCTGAACTTGCTGAAAAAACGTTATTGCCTGGTGATTTCCTGTTTGTAAGACCACTGGCTCCTATCCCTCTCCAAAGCTCAGAAAACGAGCAGGGACAAAGCAGACATGTTGTGGGCAGAAGGGGTCCCACAGCCCCCGGTCTGTGCCGCCCATGGAGATCCCCACCGTGTCATACAAGTGACTTCTGATAATAATCCTGCCTTTACACTGGTGGCCCCTGACATGGTGGTCCCATGGTGGTCCCATGGTGGTCCTTGACATGGTGGTCCCTGACATTATGGTCCCTGACATGGTGGTCCCTGACATGGTGGTCCTTGACAAGCAGCACTGGTGGTGCCTGACATTCGACACTGGTTGTCCCTGACATGGTGCTCCCTGACAAGCGGTACTGGTGGTCCCTGACATGGTGGTCCCTGACTGGTGGTTTCTGACATGCAGCACTGGTGGTCCCTGACATTCGGCACCGGTGGTTCCTGACATGGTGGTCCCTGGCATTCAGCATTTGTGGTCCCTGACATGCGGCATTGGAGGACACTGGTAACTGCACTGGTTTGCATTTATAGTAAACACATTACATTTATTAATTTAATTTAAATTTATTTATTAAATGCACTTAATTAATGTGCATTTATCTTAAAATGCTTTGTATTTATAAGGCTGTAACCTATCATGCCGTGTGTTATATATGGCTTGCTGGCTGCAGAATGAGGGGTGTGATTTATGTTGAAGTGGGGGAGTTCACATTTACATGTACCTCCCACATTCACTCCCATCCCAAGAATTCATGGGAAATGTAGGCAGTTACAGAGAGAGAAGAGGATACGATGCAATCACTGTTCTAAGAGTTCCTCCCTGCCAAAAAAGATGATGCATTTTTTCAATCACAAAGCTGACTTCCTGAAAATTCAATCAGTCAAATCTCTTAAATGGTAAAAAAAAATCACAAATGTAATAACTGTTTAGTGTTTTGTGTTGGGGGTGTACTAATGTTTTTTTTTTTTTTTTAAATACCTGAGTTCTGCTTTAAATCCATAAGAATTATAGATAACATAGTAAAGGGCAGCTGAAATGACCACATGTACTATATGGGCTACTGTATGTAAAATTGGAGCTCCACTTTAATCCGCCATAGTCTCTATTTTTACTACTCTCCCTATGGGCCTGATGCATTTTATTTTAAATGTTAATTTGCTAATTATTTTGCCCCTCTCACAGTCAACCTGTCAGGATCTGGTTCATCTGCTGTTGGCGCTGTGGTTCTTAAAGTAGAACACTAACACTAAAATCCCTGCATCTACAGACATCTAAGATCTAAGACTACACCTATCTAGCCCTGTAAATAAGAAATCAGTAGACATACCTTTTCTGAAGCTGATCCGACCCGATCCCAAGCTGAGGTGTCAGCAGCGGCTTCTCTGTGGAGGTGGGTGCAGAGGAGGCACCCAACAACGGAAGCCCCAGCGGCTTCAAAAAAGGCTTCAAAAAAGGTATGTATACTGATTTATTCTTTACAGGGCTAGATAGGTTAGTGTTAGATTGTGGATGTTTGTAGATGCAGGGATTTTAGTGTTAGGGTGTACTTCTACTTTAACTAGTTGCCAACCAACCGCTGCGATTGGATTCGTTACAGAAACAATCAGTCTATAGGTCCAGGTTTCTGGCCTGGACCTGCTGATCGGTTCTGGTGAATAGCAGACTGTCCTCTGCCTGTGTAATGTAAACACAGGCAGAGGAAGTGATGTCATCCCCCCTCGTGGAGCCCTTTTTCAGTTCCAGCGCAAGAGGAGAAGACATCTACTGTGAGTACACCAACACTGCACTGACACCAGTACACGTAGGTACACGTTTAACCCTTTGATCACCCCCTGATCACCCCCCCCCAGTTAACCCTTTCAACCCTGTCACCAGTGTCACTAGTATAGTGTACAGATATTTTTTATGATTACTGTATTAGTGTCATGGGTGACGCTAGTTAGCTAGTTAGAGTCACCTTCAGTCTTTTATAGCATCAGGGTACCCGCCATATATTACCTAATAAAGGTTTAACCCTTGATCACCCCCAGTTAACCCTTTCACCCCCTGTCACCAGTGTCACTAGTATAGTGTACGGATCTTTTTTTCTGATGACCATATTAGTGTCACAGGTTTTATTATCAGTTAATGATAGTGTAAATCCCAGGCAGCGTCAGATTAGTGCCCATTTACACTAACATGCACACACACTTTATACTGTAGCTCCATTACTAGTATAGTGTCTGAACGGATCAATATCTTTGATCTGATCAGAACTATATTAGCGTCCCCAGTAGTATAGTGTTCCCAAAAAGTGGCATTGGCAGGATCAGCCCGGACACCTGCCAGCACCTACGTTTAGCCCCTCCGTCCAGCCCAGCCCACCCAAAGTGCAGGATCAATAGATCACTGTCACTTTACAAAACACAACACACAAACTGCAGCGTTAGCAGTCATGTCTGATCCCTGCTAACACTAATGCCCCGTACACATGATCGGATTTTCCAACAACAAATGTTAGATGTGAGCTTGTTGGCGGAAAGTCCGACCATGTGTATGCTCCAAAGAACATTTGTTGTAGGACTTTCTGCCAACAAATGTTGGCTAGCAGATTCTCAAATTTTCCGCCAACAAATTCTTGTTGCCGGACTTTACGATCGTGTGTACACAAGTCCGTCGCACAACAGTCCACGCATGCTCGGAATCAAGTATGAGCCGGAAGCGGTCTTGTAAAACTAGCGTTCGAATTGATTTGTTGTCGGAAAATCCGATCGTGTGTACGGGGCATAACAGTTAATTTTTTGGTAGCGATTGAAGCAGTCTCTGACAGCCAGGTGAGTCGCTGTGAGTCGCACTAGTTGTACATATAAATTTAGTGGCCAAAATGTCAAACGAAAGGTCCACTAGTGAAGAGGCCTACAGGATACTGAGCATGATGGATGAGAGAAAAGGGAAAGCCTTACTGTCAGAATCACAATCTGATTCAGGCTCACTATATATATAACTTGTAGAGAGCAGCAGCACCCTGGCAGATAGCGCTGGCGACGGAGTAACGGTCCCTGCTAAGGTCAGGCGTACCCGACTCCGTTCTTCTGTTGCTGAGGTGCAACAACCGCAGGGTTCTCGTATGGAGCAGAGAGCCAGTACTAGTGGTGCTCAACCTTCTGGTGAACTAGCAAGCACCAGCAGCCTAGTACACTCTGGTCGTAGACAAACCAGCACTGCAGTATCACATGGTGACGTGGCGAGTCCCATAAGTGCAGTCAAAGCTGGTGCGGTGGCTAGCACAAGTAGTGTCCCGCAGCCACCAAGAGTTCAAACACAGGCCCATAAAGCCCATAGTGCCCTTCCTGATGCGTGTGCAAATCCTAATTGTCAGCCCACCACTTCTGCAGCCCCCATACTTTCCCCATTCACTGGCCAACCTGTAATTCAGGTGGAAACAGCTAATTTTATGAGCTGCTTTCCACAGGAGATCTGTACAGATCTACTGTGGACCAAAGCAATTTGTATGCTGGTCAATTTATCGCTGCAAACCCAAATGTGACCCTTGCCAGAGAATTTGCCTGGAAACCTATTACGGTTCCCGAATTTAAAACCTTTCTGGGCCTATCCCTCCTCATGGGCATTACTAAAAAGAGTGAATTGCAGTCATATTGGTCCACTGACCCAATTCACAATATGCCCCTGTTCTCTGCTTGCATGGCCAGGGCTAGATACGAGCAAATCTTGTGGTTCAATTTTTGGACTATGCAATAGATTTTAATATTCTCTGATCACTATATTGAGGAAAGATTTTATCACTATATCACTATTTTGACTATTTTGACAGTGCAACATGTTCTTTATTTACATGCATTTTAATGACAATGAAATCTGTCGTCCTTGGGGTGACCCTGAATATGATTGGCTCCACAATATTCGGCCTCTCAAAAACCACTTCAACCAATAGTTTGCAGCCTTGTTTATTCCCGATCAAGATGTCTGCATTGATGAGTCCCTGATTACATTTTCTGTCCGCCTTGTGTTCAAACAGTTTCTCCCCAGCAAGCGTGCCAGATATAGGGTCAAGATGTATAAGCTCTGTGACAGGGCTACAGGCTATACATATAGTTTCCTGGTTTACGAGGTTAAAGATAGTAGTGTGGAGCCCCCACAATAGCCTAGACTACATAGAGAGCAGTGGCAAGATTGTTTGGGACTTGGTGTCACCCTTGTTTGGAAAGGGGTACCATTTATACGTGGACAACTTTTATACAAGCGTGTCACTTTTTAGACACCTCTTTCAATTACAAATTGGCACATGTGGCACCGTGAGATTGTGGTTTCTTTAAATAAAATCACTCTAAGAATATTTTTCTGTAGGCTACAGTGAAATTAGCAACCTGACAGATTTAAAAGCTTCTTGGTGAAAGTCAAAAACTGTATGTTGGCTCAGTAACAAGCTGCTCGAAGCCAGACTAGTCAAAGGGATGCACACCATGTCTTACAGAGCAGGATGTCTGTTCTGAAACCATATTTTTCCCTATCTTTCTGTTTATACTTCAGAAGCTAGTTCTGAATGTCACATACATTTTAGTTCGCTACTCAGGAGGGGAGGGAGGGGCTGTAACAAATGGCCTAAGTTTGATATATATACTGAATTTAATTTTTTTTAAATCCAGCACATTTTTTAATGAGGTTTAATACAGTCAACAAAAAAAAATAAAAATTTTCAAAACACATGTAGCGGTCACACTTCACCAAGTGTGCGCTATCAGTGAAAATTTAGTTTTTTGCTCAGAACTGTAATGTTCTGAGGGTTAATTGTACAGGATTTACTTTGGCATCAGTCTGGCTGGGCTGTACTAAGGTTATGCCTGGTCATAGGAGTAGTGAGGCACCCATGACAGGCCGAGAACCAGGCCTGGTTGGACGTCTTAGGTACCAATCTTTCCCAGAGCCAATCAGTGGGCGCGTCTGGCCCTGCTGCGTAGTCTGGGAAGGGGTATTTAAGGTGCTGAAGTCACGTGTTAGTGGTTCGGCATGCAGTATTGATTCCTGGTTCTTGTCTGGGGTAGCCCCGGAGGGGTCCCGTGCTTAGGAGCGTTTGCCGTCCCACCAGCATGGTCATTTCGACCGACCCCAGAGGCCCTCATGGTCTGGGGCAGGGATCCACTAATAAATTAAGAAAAAGAAGATAGAAAGAAAACACAAAAGTCACCAGCAAACTCACACGCAAAAAAGACACAGAAGGAGAACAAAAGACGGGCGACTAAGCAAACAGCGCCAAAGCACCAAGACTAAGGACACTCCTCAGCCCGCTCCACGCACAGAACAAAGACGGAAGAAAATAAAGGCGGCAGACGCCGCTTCACATCACAATCATCAGGCACCAAAACCCCGCAAGCACAAGATCCCCACCGAACGCCAGAAATCAATTAGAACCAAGCCTGGGGGTCGATAAAGAGCGGAAGAACAAAGACAAGAAAAGCACCATAAACATAAGAAGCAAGACGGCGCAGATTGAACGAAGATAGCAAGAACGTGGGAAGCAGGTACGCAAAGAGAACAGACAGATAAAGCACAGAAGAGGAGCAAGCAAGCAGACAATAGACGAAGATACGGAATAGCAGAAGAAGACGCCGAAAGAAGAAGAGAACTAATCGAACCAAAAGAAGAAAACGAAAGAAGAGGATAGAAGAAAGTAAGAAAAGACAAGGGACAAGACGGCAGAACAAGACACGCAACAAAACGACAACCATAAATCAGACGAAAAGCGAGATAAGCACAGAGAGAACAGGAAGAAAGCATAAAGACAGCAAAGCGCCCCTCACGACCGCAATAACAGAAAAGCCTCGGATATAGCAGAAGACGAAAGCCAAACACAAAAAAGGGCACAGAAGAAAGACGGCCCGCCGAAGGCCAAGCAAGAAAAAGAAGACAAGACAGCAAGAGAAGCCACCGCTAAGAGACGAGAAGTAGCACAGTAAAAAACAGAAAGAAATACAACGCTAAGCCGAGAAGCGCAAACAGCAAGATTAAGACGCGAAGATATAGACAGTAGAGCCCCAGAAGCAAAGAAGAGCACGCAAGATAGAAACCGAAAACAACGACAAGAGCCAGAAGAAAAAGCGAGAAAGAAGCCAAAGAATAAAATAAAGAGAAAATAAGCCCAAAATAGAAAGAAAAGCTTAGTAGAACAAAAGAAGAGAAGAAGCAGCAAGACAAGAGAAACCACGAACCCGCAGACGTCGCAGACAAAGAAACGAACAGAAGCTTTCAAGACCTAGAAGAATAAGACAAAACACAGAGAAGACAGACAAAGAACGCAACAAAGTAGAGAGAAGACAGAAGAATAAAGAAAGAAGAAAGAAAGCGGAAGAAAAAGGAATGATGGACTAGAAGAGAGAAAAGACAAGAGTAAGAAAGAAGTGAAGGAAAGTTAAACCGAAAAAGAACGAGAGAAAGATAAAAAATGGAAAGACATAGAAGAGACAGATAGAAAAACGACAAACGAAGACTAGAGAGAGACTAAAAAGGAAAAACCCGACAGGAACAAGAGAGCAAGCATTAGGAGACGCGACAAACCAAGAGACAAGGAAGGAAATGAAGAAAGAAAAAAAGAAAAAGGGGCGAGACGACGAGCAGCTCGACACCGACGATAGCCACACCGGAAAAAAAGAAGTCAGACATAAAGAGAAAAAAACAGAAGAAAGCAAGAAGGGATTCACAAGTACTAAAGCAGAGCAAACACAAGATTCGAAAAAACAGAATGTCGAGATAGGAAGAAAAAAGAAAGAAGAAGCAAAAACAGAGAAAAGCGAAAAAAACAAGAATAGAAATAGAAAGGAGAAACGGACAACGAGAGAAAAAAGGGGGGATTAAGCGATGACCAGAAGAAGGAAGGAAGAACCGAAAGCAAAACGAAGAGACAAACAGAAAACGTTAAAACGCAGAAAGAAAGAGACCAAGACTCAAGAATAGAAGAAAACAGAAGAAGATAGAAAGGAGAGGAAGTACGCGGGCTCTCTCGATAAGCAGCAGAAAAGAAAGAAAGAAGAGTTAGCAAGAAAACGAGAAAGAGAGAAAAGAGAAAGAGAAAACGACAGAGAAAAAAGCTAAGACGAACACTGAAGAAACAAGAAAAGCATACAGAAAGAACAAAGAAGCGAAGTACAGAAAAGAAGAAAGAAGAAGAGCGGCTAAGGAAAAAAGTAAAGAGGGAAAGAAGATAAAAGCAAGAAGTTGATAGAAAGAAAAGAAAGATAAAAACACAAGAACGCATCAGACGGACCGAAGAAAGAAAAGAGATGAAGATACAGACAAAGAGGCAGCGCACAAAGAAGAAAGAAAAGAAGAAGAGGAACAAGGAAGAACGATGGCAGAACACGTAAAGTGATAAAAAGAAGAGTACACGAAGACAGAGAGAGAGCAAGGATTCACGAAGTAGATGACGACGCGACAGAAAGAAGGCCAGACAAGCACCGATAAAGGAAAGCAACGCAACGCAAGAAAGAATGTGAAAGAACGAAAAGATAGAAATATCAGCGAAGCAGAAAAGAATCATAACACTCAAGAGCAGACGAAGCATCCCGAAAGCCTGCGTCACACAACAAACAGAGTGAACGGCGCCGACTGCCTACCGCTCCATCTTGCGCCCCAAGAATCCCCAATGGCGACTAATGTAGCACACGCAGTGCCCCTCCTCGTAACTGATACAGGCAGCCACCCGCCGTCCCACACGACGAGATGGGTACGACCTATCGATCCGTACTCACTAGCACAGCTATCACCGCATTAACACGCCACGCACGAAGTACGAGCGCCTCTCGAAAAAAGACGAAGCAGACCTCATATAATCACCAGCCATCATGGCTCCAGACCTCAACCACCCACTAGAAGCAAATACTCCTGCCTGATCCCGCGACAAGACCGACGCAAGCCAGCGACACACCTCACCAGAGGACAACTGCGCCCCCTGGACTACGTCCCTTCCCCCCCACCTCCACATCATTACCCTCCTCCCCCTCTTCTCTCCGTCTGTTCCCGAGTCTTGGAACTGGCTAGTCTGAGGCCCAGTAACTGAATGAGGATTCAAAGGTGTCACAGTGTGCTCTCGGTATTGGAGGGACACGGCAACTCGTACAAGTGACCGGGGGAGGACCCTTCGGAGGAGGGCCAACAAGCTGGCTGCTCGGTAAGAGCCTGGGAGCTGAGTTGTATGGACACTAAAGAATCCACACTTCCACAGTATCGCCAAGGAGACAGAGAGAGTTCCAGGTACTGTGAGAAAGGTTCCTACTTATCTTCAGTTATGATCTAGTCTGTGGCAGAGACTTTGCAAAGTTTCCGGATCACATGTTGGCTGCTACGCTTCTGGCTAGAGGTCTATCCGGCAGTGAAGCACCCAGCTGCGAGTGGCTACTCTCTGGGTTGATTAGAGATAATCAGTGGATGTCAGCAGTTCAGAGTGCCTGAGTTTATCACCCGTACCCTCTATTCTAATCAGAGATTGTTATGTTGGATGTTACCACTGCAAAATAAAAACCTTTAAAAGGACTTTTATGTGTCAGCATCCAAAGTCACTGGGTACTAAACCTGGGAACCCCTAGACAACAACCGACAAGCCACGAGGAGGTAACCGGTAAGCCCAGAAAGTCAAGGCTGCCCCTCAGGGGGTTATGGCCGCTACACACAAACGACCCAAATACAGTCCCAATACACATATCCTCAATAGACCATGAAAACCACCCCTAAAAATAAAAAATAAAACAACCAAAATCTTTATACCTTACCCCCCCCTCCCATATTCCAGTCTCTCTTTCTATTTCCCTTCTCTTACTATAGGGCTCCTTTTAAATTGGGACCTAGAGCATCCATCCATCTTCTCCATATAGTCAGCCTTGATGCAGATAAATATATTTTTCTTTTAGTAGGGTTTCTTCTTTTTTGCATTCTCCATTTCTGCACTGTTGGTGGATAAACTGAGATCCATTTTTGTGCTATTAACTTACGAGCTTGAAACAAACTTCTTACTATTGTGATATAGGTGACATCCGGAATACTAGATTCCTCTATAATCTTTAACAAACATATGCCAGGTTCTAATGGTAATTTTATTCCAAAGAGACTATTAATAGTCTAGACTATGCCATGCCAATATCGTTTAGGACATCTCCATAGCATTATCTCCATTAAGTTTGCAGGGGCTCCTCTACAGCGAGGACACAAAGGGGAATCTCTACGAATCTCTACGATTCCATTTAAATAGTTTCTCAGGAGTATAATAGAACCTATGTAAAATGAATAATTGCGCTAGTTTTTGCGCAGTGGACAACGATACACTAGGGACCACAGACAGAGCATTGTCCAATGGTTGTCCGTCAATGGTCCCAGGTCTCATTCCCACTGAGCCCTTGAGGGGATATCTACAGAATCTTGAAACTTATTATATAGTACCCCATACAGTTGTGATATAAGACCCTGCTTATGCCCTTTAGCATCTAATAATGATATTATTGTACAATGATTAAGTTTAAATTCAAAGAAACAGGCCTGAGCGTGTATGACGTGCCTGTGTTAAAGATATTGGAAAAACCTTGGAATATATATAGAATTTTATCTTAGAACCTTCATAAAAACATTAGTGTAATCCCCATTCACACGGTCGTGTGAGGGCTCTATCGGACTTTTTCCGTCGAAATTTCCAACGGGAAAAGTTTGAGAGCTGGATCTAAAATTTTCTGACAACAAAATCCGATCAGACGAAGTGCCACGCATGCTTAGAAAAAATTTGGAGATGAAAGCGATTGGCTACTGGCCTCTACGTATGCCCGTCGTACGTTTTGTACGTCACCTCATTCCGAACTATCAGATTTTCCGACAACTTTGTGCGACCGTGTGTATGCAAGACAAGTTTCGGACAAAATCCGTCGGAAACAATCTGACGGATTTTGTGGTCGGAATGTCCGACCGTGTGTATGGGGCATTACAGTTAGCCAAGTTGGAAAAGGTTAAAACCCTTTTCATCTGTGTCCCATTACATTAGGACACCTTACTTCTGTCTCATAGATACAACATGAAGTGATAGGAAATCTCTCCAAAGTTAGAAAAATGCTCTCTTAAACAATTGTCCCTGTACAAATTGTTCCCACTGGAAGATTTCCCTCTATTATTGTTCTGATGACAGCTCAACAATTTGGATGTCAGCCACAGTAACAGTGGTCACTGGGGCACATAGAAAGGCTAGATTTCCCTAAGGCTTGGTTCACACTAGTGCGAATTGGATGTGAATTTCCCCGCATCCAATTTACATGACAGGAGAGTGTACCCAGCTCTCAATGGAACCGGTTCACACATCTCCGTGGTGGCCACAGAGCAGATTGCACAGGGGTCCTGTACGTCTTTGGCTCCATTTCAGGTCCACATTAAGCCAAAAATTCGGACCTGAAATGGTGAACTGGGATGTACCGGACCCCCTACTGTGCCCCGCGGCCGCACATAGTGTGAACCCTGCCTCATGTACATGGGTGTTCTATCACCTTAACACCAAAGCAACAATGAAAAGAAATGGCTTTGAAATACTTGAACACAGCACAAAATACCTTGGATTATCAAGCAGTAAATAAAATGTAAAAAAGCAACAGATATTGCAGTATTGATACTAAGTACTAGTACTAGTAGTAATTATCGCTCACAAAACCATACAAAAAACAAAATGGGAGCAACTAAATAATAAGAAATAGTACTTACTCCCAGAACTCCATCACTGGAGATGTGGCATTGGCAAACATTGACACACTTCCATTGGTCATGTTAAGTTTTTGAAATTCCACACACTTATCTGCAAACAAGGGTATTTTACATGAGTCCATTGTCAGTATCCTTATTTCTTAAAACTCCTATGCCAACAACAACATTGTTTATATTGTTCTGGTTTTATAAACAATTTTCATAATTTATGCACATTTTTAACAAACAGCAAGTATTAACTTACACCAGGGCTGGTGGAATCTGGTACGTGCTCTGCACCGCCAGTTCAGAAATGCTACATGATCTGATCATGGGCAGGGAAGAAGCTGCATGCCTGGAAAGCATGAGGAGAGAAGCAAGCAACAGATAGTACTGCCTTAATGCCACCTCAAGCATTCCTAGGCAGTTCCACAGCTCCTAGAGGGCAAAAGTATACACATCACTACACCCCACAGACCTGCTAACAGGTGTAGGCTCGAAAAAGTTAGTTTTGTTAATTGGACTGTCAGCCATGATGAAATTCAAGATGCAGAGAAATAGACTGTTGGTCCGATTGAAAAAAAAATATATAACATATATGGTGGTCCTACTGCAGGAAATAATAACAGGGTCGTGACCTTTTAACTAGTTCTTGCAGCAGGACTGAGTCTGGCAACAAAAATCCTGTTGGGTTAAATGCTAACAGAAGCCAGAGGGCTTATTCAGGCAACTAGCATTTTCAAAAGGAGGTCAGCAATGGCATCCTAATATTTCTTCAGGAGAGGTTTAGCTTGAAGAACTCAAGTCTTAAAAAAAAAAAAAAAAAAACAGGAATAGTAATGATAAGAATGTTTATTCAAACTTGAAAACATACTCTGTGGAATAAAAAAGCAGTATAAATTAAGTCTGTTTAATAGAGTAATAAGGTTATTACTACTAAGCAATCCTAGGTGAAGTGCAGGTAGTGGCCAAATGCACATATTAGGATAACCTTTTCTTTTTTAAATGTTTTACATTTGCTTGGAGTTCTTCCTTAATGTAGCATTTATTGTAAAGTATCAAATGTATTTTCAAATGTATATCTACAGTGGTACAATTTCTGATTTAGAAATAGAATGCTACATGCAATGGACCATAAACAAGATGATCGCTGCAGTGGAAAGAGCTGTAGGTTTTCATATTTAATAATGCTAAAATAAATTTCTGCTATTTTGTGTGTATTAACTAGGGCATTTTATCTGGTCTAAGCTCCAAAAGTGACATTTTCTATTCCTTGAACTATAAAAAATAATATCTGAAGGTTATTTTGACATTCTTTGTATGGTCCTATTAAGCTGAAAAGCCACAAGGCAAAGGAATCAAGTAGAGCGATACAGACATCTCCCTCTCACCCTAAACACGTCACTATCACATCTAAATATAAATTGCCAAAGAAGTGTTGAAGGAACGTTATAAGTATTATGCATAGATGTCCACCAGCTTTGTAAAGTATATTAAAGTGAGTCTAAAGCTTTGATATATTTTTTTAATAATAAACATGTCATACTTACCTGCTCTGTGTAATGGTTTTGCACAGAGCAGCCTCGATCCTCCTCTTCTGGGGTCCCCCGACCATGCTCCTGGCCCCTCCTCCCTTCTGAATGCCCCCTTAACAAGCTGCTTGCACAATCCCTTGCCTGGATGTGTGTGTCTATTGATGCTCCCTCCTCACAAGATTTTATTGACAATAGCAGGATTTAATGGCTCCCGTTGCTTCCTCTATGTCCAGTGAGAAAAGAAAGAGAGAGCAGCACTGTTGCTCTTGGACAGGATTGAGATTGAGCTCAGGTAATTATTTAGGGGAGCTGATCACAGAAGGTTTTTTTTACCTTAATAGGGAGAATGATTTAGTGTAAAAAACCTTCTGCCTTTACAACCATTTTAAAGTGGTTGTAAACCCTTACAAACCACTTTGACCTACAGGTAAGCCTAGATTAAGGCTTACCTGTAGGTTCAAGAAATATCTCCTAAACCTACACGGTTTAGGAGATATTTGCCAAAAGACAGGCAGGCGCACTGAGCGTGCCGCTGTCAGCAGCTATATGTCGCGGTAGGCGGCTCCTGTGCGCATGGGCGGGAGTGACGTCATCGCGGCTCCGTCAAATGACAGCGCCAGAGAAGTGAGACCCACCAAGCAGATGGAGGCTCCGTACACAAGGGGACAGCAGTAACTTCGCTGGCTCCTGTGTCAGGTAAGTGACACATAATTAGATATTTAAGCAATTTTTATACTTGTAGAAAAACACATTCCATGCTACATAAAAAAGTCACCGTGCTGGCAACAATTACCATACAGGTGACTGAGAACAACGGGGGGACAATACAAACAGCTGTGACAAGACAATACAAAAGACACCGTCGATGCCAGTAGGACATTCAAGCCAGCCTACCATGGCTGAAGTCAGCATTTAATCGCATATGCTAATGCGCAATGGAGGGAAAAAGAGTTTCCCTATGCTAATGCGCAATGGAGGAAACAGAGTTTCCCTATTCATATGGCTGGCTGTCCTGAATGCCCCCTGGGGGCTCGAGCCTGTTATGGGGGAAGGGTAGGAGAATGGGGAGGGGTAGGTGGTACCACTGAACAATTTTACTAAACAATTCGTTCTTCCTCAATGCTGCAAAATGGTATGCGTTTTTTTATATGGAACTTGCAAAAAGTCAATGATTGCTAGAGAAGTACAGAATCTATAGGTTAATATGTTTAGTTGTCGCTGTTCAGGCAGATAGCTGAATGTCAAGTTGGAATACAAACATGAAATGTCAAATATGCGGAACAAATTTTCCAGTATACTTTTCAACAGAATTCCAATTCAGTTTGAGTACCACTTCTCAAGCACGTTCGATTATGCAAACTTGCATTTGACTATGGGCATTTAACATACTTTACCCGTCCTACGGGGGTGGATGGTCATCAGTCCTGAACTGCGGGCAGCCTGCGGGGCTTTTTTCAGAGTCTGTGTGTAGCGTAACAGGCTACCAAGTTGTGGGCGGCATTGCGCTGTATCAATATACTGATTTCCCCGAGTCTGTACTCATCCACTCGTCCCGGGATGGACGTCCAGAAGAAGCTACACACACTTCCCCCGTTGTGAAACGCGTCGACGTCATCATCGGTACGGACGCCATGTACTGAGGACATGACGCTACCCCCCGTAAGAGTGCACGAGCCGGCAAACCTCTGAAGGGAGAGAGGAGGAAACACAGTTGCTTCCTGCATCGAGCACGCTCGCATCTAAAGGGCACGGAGAAACTGGATCACCATTAACATACCCGCAGCTAATCCCGGGAAGAGTGGATGAGTACAGACTCGGGGAAATCAGTATATTGATACAGCGCAATGCCGCCCACAACTTGGTAGCCTGTTACGCTACACACAGACTCTGAAAAAAGCCCCGCAGGCTGCCCGCAGTTCAGGACTGATGACCATCCACCCCCGTAGGACGGGTAAAGTATGTTAAAATGCCCATAGTCAAATGCAAGTTTGCATAATCGAACGTGCTTGTGAAGTGGTACTCTAACTGAATTGGAATTCTGTTGAAAAGTATACTGGAAAATTTGTTCCGCTTATTTGACATTTCATGTTTGTATTCCAACTTGACATTCAGCTTACTGCCTGAACAGCGACAACTAAACATATTAACCTATAGATTCTGTACTTCTCTAGCAATCATTGACTTTTTGCAAGTTCCATATAAAAAAACGCATACCATTTTGCAGCATTGAGGAAGAACGAATTGTTTAGTAAAATTGTTCAGTGGTACCACCTACCCCTCCCCATTCTCCTACCCTTCCCCCATAACAGGCTCGAGCCCCCAGGGGGCATTCAGGACAGCCAGCCATATGAATAGGGAAACTCTGTTTCCTCCATTGCGCATTAGCATATGCGATTAAATGCTGACTTCAGCCATGGTAGGCTGGCCTTGAATGCTCCTCTGGCATCCGTACGGTGTCTTTTGTATTGTCTTGTCACATGTTGTATTGTCCCCCCGTTGTTCTCAGTCACCTGTACTGGTCAGTTGTTGCCAGCACGGTGACTTTTTTATGTAGCATGGAATGTGTTTTCTACAAGTATCATTGCTTAAATATCTAATTAGGTAATAGACAATTGTTAGAATATTATTTTCAATAAACTTATTAGATTATTTAAATATACATGGTCATTTGACTTTCTCTGCAACCCATACTGTTGTTCAATAAGCCCTACTTTTTTTCTCCTTCTTTGGAGATACTCTCTCTTTTTATACACTTTTACTTAGGGCCCATCCAGATAGAGTGCAGTAATATATATTTACTATTTTTTTTGAATTGGCTACCAAAGCTCTGTAACATACTAAAACTGGATGTTCAGTTTATTTGTTTATTTTACACACCACATCACAAGGCAGATGGTTCACATCTGTGCATTGTGCTGTGCTGCGTGGCAAATGCATTGTGTGGATGCAAATAGTTCATTTTGAATTGCCCCACAGTGTGCTCCATGTGTTACCATGCTTTTCAGTAACAGGCATGTTTTACCATGCATTATTACAATGTACTAGTGCAAACAGTCTCTCATCTTTTTTAATTTCAGAATGGAGAGGTTTGGTGATAAAGTTTACATCCAACATTTTTTCCTTTCACTTCAGTGAAGAAATTATGGGATGGGTGGTGATGATTCCCATGTCATCAGCGGACAGAAAAATGGATCTGAAATAAAGTGTTACAACACACACCCATCACTTCACAAGCATTGCCAAGGCCAAACTCCACCACCTCCCTTTCAAAATCTACCCGACCTCTAGATCAGCACAGCAACCTAGGAGTTAGGATCTGCGGTGATAGCTTACTTTCTGTATTGTTATTGTAAACCTACTCTGTGCTCTCACATTCACACCTACAGTGTGACACTGCGCAGAATTAAGAATTCTTCCATCCTGACTTCATCTTCATCTCTAATGCCGCGTAAAACACGAAGGGACTTTGTCCGCCGGACCTAGTCCAGCGGACAATCCGCCAGACTTTCCAGCTGGGCTTCGGCGGACTTGAAAGCGAACGGACTTGACCACACACGATCACGCTAAAAGTCCGGGGGTTCACGCAATGACGTACAGCACGTACGACGGGACTAGAAAAAGAAAAATACTAGAAAAATACTTTCTACTGAGCATGCGTCCTTTTGGTCCGCCGGACCATACTACAGACGGCCGTATTGTCCGCCGGACTGCCAAGTCCAGCGGATCATTTTAAAACAAAAATTAAAACCTAGTCCCCCGGACTTTTGGGAAAAAAAGTCAGTCGAAGGGCCACACACGAGGGGATTGTCTGGTGGACTCGAGTCCAGCGGATAATCCCGCGGGATAGTCCCCTTTGTGTGTACGCGGCATAAGGCTCCCAATATTATTCAGAGGCTGAGTCCAAAGGGCACTAACCAGATCTGAAGTTACTTATAAAGGGCTACAGATACAAAACGAAAATGCTGTCAGAAGAACTGGCATGTATATCCATATTTTTTTTTTTTTAATTATTACTTCAATCTTATTTTATTGTACATTAATTATACAGACTGAGACATTTTTAACCGTTACATAATCGCTCAAAAGTTGAGTTGATTAAATAGTCCAACATGTTCCTTTTAAGTTTCTTAACACAAATCTATCAGTACTACATTTAACTAACATTACTACACTAAACATGAAAATACAGATAATAAACCAACACACACAACAACATAAAAAAAAAAAAAAAAAGGTTCCACAGGTTTACTCATAAACACTCCCTCTCTCACCGCACCCTCCTCCCCCCCAGTCACCCCCCCTCTCTCCTTTCTTGCGCCAAAGCTCTAGCCACTATTGCCGCAATCCATATCATACAATTTAATATCTTTATGTTTCTCTGTGAGTCCTCCAAGGGGCCCATAACCGCATACATTCCTCCTGTGTGTCTAATTCATATGCTAAAAGTTTTTCTAATCTTTCTATATTTTCCATTTCTATAGCCCATTCCGTTATTAGCGGGGGCTGAGTTGAACGCCAATGCCTCGGTATCACCAGTCTTGCTGCTGTCAACCAGTGACACAGAAGGCTTTTTTTATGTTTTTATATGTACCTGGTAAGATAGAGAGGAGCGTGACTTGAGGCGTATTGAGTATTACCTCCCCTGTAATTGTAGTATACATTTGTGTAACCTCTTCCCAAAAACGATAAATTTGGGGGCATTCCCACCATATAAGGAGTAGTGAGCCCTATCCCCATGGCAGCGCCAGCATATGTCTGATTTATCTGGGTATATACGCTGTAGTGCTACTGGACTCCAGTACCACCTTGAAAGAAGCTTATAGCTTGTTTCCTGTGCTTTAACTGCTGTTGATAAACTGTGGGTTAAATTAAATGACTTCTCCATTCTTCAGCCTCAATTTGAACATTAATCTCCTTCACCCACTTATTTATAAATTCCGGTGGCTCAAAGTAGTGTTTTGTGATAAGTATCTTATATATCATTGAAAGCACATGTTTTGGTTTGGATTCTTGTAGCAGGATACTTTCAACCTGGGTTAGCTCTCTATATAAAGATCTATTAAATGAAATAGAGGACCAAAATGACATTAAAGCGGAAGTAAACCCATCAATTTAACAGCCAAAAAAAAAAGGAATGCCGTGAATGCTAACTGCACATTGGCTGTGCTCTCAACCAAACAGTCAAACCATCCAATGGCTGGTGTCATAACGGATCACATGTGCAGCACTTTGGCAGTTTAAGATTAAACAGAGGCAAAGATGGCAGCTTCCTTGGCTGAAACGATAGGGGGGTTTACTTCCACTTTAATTGCCAGTATTTGCGCATGGGCGGGAGTGACGTCATCGCGGCTCCGTCAAATGACAGCGCCAGAGAAGTGAGACCCACCAAGCAGATGGAGGCTCCGTACACAAGGGGACAGCAGTAACTTCGCTGGCTCCTGTGTCAGGTAAGTGACACATAATGAACTACTATGCGATGCATAGTAGTCCATTATGTTTTACCTTTGCAGGGAAACAAAGAAGAAGTAAACCCATCAGGGTTTACTTCCTCTTTATAGTTGCTTAAAAGTAGAAAGTAATTATTTTCCACCACTAGATGGCTTTAGTCTTCCAGTTTGAATGACGGCCATCATTGCTTAACCCACTTCCTCTGAGCCCAATCAATAATAGACACAACCTCTAGGATGGTATCATCACACAGTTTGGTCTCAAAGTATTACTACACTAAATAGCACTCAAACACTATTGTGCATATCTTTTTTTTTTTTTTTGGAAGCTGGGTCCTAGATAGAATGTAGTGTCTCTTTTGTGCATTTAATAATGGCTCCACATAGCACTAAAAATATAATAGAAGCTAATATGTGAACAATGTGCTCCTAGAAAGCTTTTCCTATTGTCCACAGCAGCCAATCAAAATCTGTGTTTTATTTTCCAAATCTGGACTGCATGGGATGATGGCAGCTGATAGTTTAAAACTGGGCAATAAAACATTGTTCCTATAGCTCCCTTTTAATAATTTAGTTTCACTGTGTCAGGTGGAATTTAGAGGACTCTAAAGCACTATACTCCACTTTTACTTAGGTTTTTATAAACAAAACAGAACATAAGAGGCTTGTATAAATTAATTAGGTAAATAATGTACTGCTACAATACTGTATGTTCAGCCCCTGACTATATATGTATAAAAAGAGAGAGTATCTCCAAAGAAGGAGAAAAAAAGTAGGGCTTATTGAACAACAGTATGGGTTGCAGAGAAAGTCAAATGACCATGTATATTTAAATAATCTAATAAGTTTATTGAAAATAATATTCTAACAATTGTCTATTACCTAATTAGATATTTAAGCAATGATACTTGTAGAATAAACACATTCCATGCTACATAAAAAAGTCACCGTGCTGGCAACAACTGACCAGTACAGGTGACTGAGAACAACGGGGGGACAATACAACATGTGACAAGACAATACAAAAGACACCGTACGGATGCCAGAGGAGCATTCAAGGCCAGCCTACCATGGCTGAAGTCAGCATTTAATCGCATATGCTAATGCGCAATGGAGGAAACAGAGTTTCCCTATTCATATGGCTGGCTGTCCTGAATGCCCCCTGGGGGCTCGAGCCTGTTATGGGGGAAGGGTAGGAGAATGGGGAGGGGTAGGTGGTACCACTGAACAATTTTACTAAACAATTCGTTCTTCCTCAATGCTGCAAAATGGTATGCGTTTTTTTATATGGAACTTGCAAAAAGTCAATGATTGCTAGAGAAGTACAGAATCTATAGGTTAATATGTTTAGTTGTCGCTGTTCAGGCAGATAGCTGAATGTCAAGTTGGAATACAAACATGAAATGTCAAATATGCGGAACAAATTTTCCAGTATACTTTTCAACAGAATTCCAATTCAGTTAGAGTACCACTTCTCAAGCACGTTCGATTATGCAAACTTGCATTTGACTATGGGCATTTTAACATACTTTACCCGTCCTACGGGGGTGGATGGTCATCAGTCCTGAACTGCGGGCAGCCTGCGGGGCTTTTTTCAGAGTCTGTGTGTAGCGTAACAGGCTACCAAGTTGTGGGCGGCATTGCGCTGTATCAATATACTGATTTCCCCGAGTCTGTACTCATCCACTCGTCCCGGGATGGACGTCCAGAAGAAGCTACACACACTTCCCCCGTTGTGAAACGCGTCGACGTCATCATCGGTACGGACGCCATGTACTGAGGACATGACGCTACCCCCCGTAAGAGTGCACGAGCCGGCAAACCTCTGAAGGGAGAGAGGAGGAAACACAGTTGCTTCCTGCATCGAGCACGCTCGCATCTAAAGGGCACGGAGAAACTGGATCACCATTAACATACCCGCAGCTAATCCCGGGAAGAGTGGATGAGTACAGACTCGGGGAAATCAGTATATTGATACAGCGCAATGCCGCCCACAACTTGGTAGCCTGTTACGCTACACACAGACTCTGAAAAAAGCCCCGCAGGCTGCCCGCAGTTCAGGACTGATGACCATCCACCCCCGTAGGACGGGTAAAGTATGTTAAAATGCCCATAGTCAAATGCAAGTTTGCATAATCGAACGTGCTTGAGAAGTGGTACTCTAACTGAATTGGAATTCTGTTGAAAAGTATACTGGAAAATTTGTTCCGCATATTTGACATTTCATGTTTGTATTCCAACTTGACATTCAGCTTACTGCCTGAACAGCGACAACTAAACATATTAACCTATAGATTCTGTACTTCTCTAGCAATCATTGACTTTTTGCAAGTTCCATATAAAAAAACGCATACCATTTTGCAGCATTGAGGAAGAACGAATTGTTTAGTAAAATTGTTCAGTGGTACCACCTACCCCTCCCCATTCTCCTACCCTTCCCCCATAACAGGCTCGAGCCCCCAGGGGGCATTCAGGACAGCCAGCCATATGAATAGGGAAACTCTGTTTCCTCCATTGCGCATTAGCATATGCGATTAAATGCTGACTTCAGCCATGGTAGGCTGGCCTTGAATGCTCCTCTGGCATCCGTACGGTGTCTTTTGTATTGTCTTGTCACATGTTGTATTGTCCCCCCGTTGTTCTCAGTCACCTGTACTGGTCAGTTGTTGCCAGCACGGTGACTTTTTTATGTAGCATGGAATGTGTTTATTCTACAAGTATCATTGCTTAAATATCTAATTAGGTAATAGACAATTGTTAGAATATTATTTTCAATAAACTTATTAGATTATTTAAATATACATGGTCATTTGACTTTCTCTGCAACCCATACTGTTGTTCAATAAGCCCTACTTTTTTTCTCCTTCTTTGGAGATACTCTCTCTTTTTATACACTTTTACTTAGGGCCCATCCAGATAGAGTGCAGTAATATATATTTACTATTTTTTTTGAATTGGCTACCAAAGCTCTGTAACATACTAAAACTGGATGTTCAGTTTATTTGTTTATTTTACACACCACATCACAAGGCAGATGGTTCACATCTGTGCATTGTGCTGTGCTGCGTGGCAAATGCATTGTGTGGATGCAAATAGTTCATTTTGAATTGCCCCACAGTGTGCTCCATGTGTTACCATGCTTTTCAGTAACAGGCATGTTTTACCATGCATTATTACAATGTACTAGTGCAAACAGTCTCTCATCTTTTTTAATTTCAGAATGGAGAGGTTTGGTGATAAAGTTTACATCCAACATTTTTTCCTTTCACTTCAGTGAAGAAATTATGGGATGGGTGGTGATGATTCCCATGTCATCAGCGGACAGAAAAATGGATCTGAAATAAAGTGTTACAATACACACCCTTCACTTCACAAGCATTGCCAAGGCCAAACTCCACCACCTCCCTTTCAAAATCTACCAGACCTCTAGATCAGCACAGCAACCTAGGAGTTAGGATCTGCGGTGATAGCTTACTTTCTGTATTGTTATTGTAAACCTACTCTGTGCTCTCACATTCACACCTACAGTGTGACACTGCGCAGAATTAAGAATTCTTCCATCCTGACTTCATCTTCATCTCTAATGCCGCGTACACACGAAGGGACTTTGTCCGCCGGACCTAGTCCAGCGGACAATCCGCCAGACTTTCCAGCTGGGCTTCGGCGGACTTGAAAGCGAACGGACTTGACCACACACGATCACGCTAAAAGTCCGGCGGTTCACGCAATGACGTACAGCACGTACGACGGGACTAGAAAACAAAAAATACTAGAAAAATACTTGCTACTGAGCATGCGTCCTTTTTGGTCCGCCGGACCATACTACAGACGGCCGTATTGTCCGCCGGACTGCCAAGTCCAGCGGATAATTTTAAAACAAAACTTAAAACCTAGTCCGCCGGACTTTTGGGAAAAAAAGTCAGTCGAAGGCCCACACACGAGGGGATTGTCTGGTGGACTCGAGTCCAGCGGATAATCCCGCGGGATAGTCCCTTCGTGTGTACGCGGCATAAGGCTCCCAATATTATTTAGAGGCTGAGTCCAAAGGGCACTAACCAGATCTGAAGTTGCTTATAAAGGGCTACAGATACAAAACGAAAATGCTGTCAGAAGAACTGGCATGTATATCCATATTTTTTTTTTTTTAATTATTACTTCAATCTTATTTTATTGTACATTAATTATACAGACTGAGACATTTTTAACCGTTACATATTCGCTCAAAAGTTGAGTTGATTAAATAGTCCAACATGTTGCTTTTAAGTTTCTTAACACATATCTATCAGTACTACATTTAACTAACATTACTACACTAAACATGACAATACAGATAATAAACCAACACACACAACAACAAAAAAAAAAAAAAAAAAAAAAAAAAAAATCGGAGAAGGGGAGAGATAAAAAAAAAAAAAAAGGTTCCACAGGTTTACTCATAAACACTCCCTCTCTCACCGCACCCTCCTCCCCCCCAGTCACCCCCCCTCTCTCCTTTCTTGCGCCAAAGCTCTAGCCACTATTGCCGCAATCCATATCATACAATTTAATATCTTTATGTTTCTCTGTGAGTCCTCCAAGGGGCCCATAACCGCATACATTCCTCCTGTGTGTCTAATTCATATGCTAAAAGTTTTTCTAATCTTTCTATATTGTCCATTTCTATAGCCCATTCCGTTATTAGCGGGGGCTGAGTTGAACGCCAATGCCTCGGTATCACCAGTCTTGCTGCTGTCAACCAGTGACACAGAAGGCTTTTTTTTATGTTTTTATATGTACCTGGTAAGATAGAGAGGAGCGTGACTTGAGGCGTATTGAGTATTACCTCCCCTGTAATTGTAGTATACATTTGTGTAACCTCTTCCCAAATACGATAAATTTGGGGGCATTCCCACCATATATGGAGTAGTGAGCCCCTATCCCTATGGCAGCGCCAGCATATGTCTGATTTATCTGGGTATATACGCTGTAGTGCTACTGGACTCCAGTACCACCTTGAAAGAAGCTTATAGCTTGTTTCCTGTGCTTTAACTGCTGTTGATAAACTGTGGGTTAAATTAAATGACTTCTCCCATTCTTCAGCCTCAATTTGAACATTAATCTCCTTCACCCACTTATTTATAAATTCCGGTGGCTCAAAGTAGTGTTTTGTGATAAGTGTCTTATATATCATTGAAAGCACATGTTTTGGTTTGGATTCTTGTAGCAGGATACTTTCAACCTGGGTTAGCTCTCTATATAAAGATCTATTAAATGAAATAGAGGACCAAAATGACATTAAAGCGGAAGTAAACCCATCAATTTAACAGCCAAAAAAAAAAAGGAATGCCGTGAATGCTAACTGCACATTGGCTGTGCTCTCAACCAAACAGTCAAACCATCCAATGGCTGGTGTCATAACGGATCACATGTGCAGCACTGTGGCAGTTTAAGATTAAACAGAGGCAAAGATGGCAGCTTCCTTGGCTGAAAACGATAGGGGGGTTTACTTCCACTTTAATTGCCAGTATTCCAATCTTTGTATACATGATGGTTGTTGCATGGGGAGTAAATTTTGTAAAGGGGGGATTCTTCCTTGATAGAGAATCTGACCCAGTCTAGGATGGGATTCTTTGTTCCAAATTAAAAAATGTGTACGATTTACTGCCGGCGGGAAGTTGGGATTGCCAAATAACGGGGTCATTGGTCCATCTAATGAGGACAGTTCTAGCTGTACCACTGTTTTTGCCCAAATTTTCAATAAGTTGGATGTAAGGGGGGGTATATTTTTTTGTACCTCCCGACCAATATCTCTAGTAGATAAATCCAGCCAAGGTAACACCTTAAGGTCCACTTGGTTCAGCCCTTCCTCTATTGATACCCATTGTTTAGTTTTGGAATGATGGAATCAGTTCACTAGTCTAGTCAAGACTGCCGAGGCGTAGTAATAGTACAAATCAGGGGCTCCTACTCCTCCTTTATTTTTTGGGGCTAATAATAGTTTCTTGTGTAATCTGGGTTTCTTATATCCCCAGATAAATTTTAAAAAAGCTGTTTGTAGATTTGAGAAAAAAGATCTAGGGATGGACACCGGGATAGTTTGAAAAAGATATAAAAAGCGCGGTATTATATCCATTTTTAGTATATTAATCCTCCCAAACCATGAATGTTGTTTTGCGTCATATTTTTTCAAGTCTAGTAAAGTACGTTGCAGGAGGGGAATATAATTCATTAGATATAAGTGAGAAGGGTCTGAGGGAATCTTAATACCTAAATATTTCAGAGCTGATGAACAAATTTTTAGCGAAAAATTGTTTCTTATAGCTGTATCCATATTTTAAACTTTTACAAAGGTTTTACAAGGTGTCAGAAACAACTTTGTCGGCAGAGAAATTTCTGCAGAAAACTGTTCCAATCAAGAATTTAAAGTAATCATTCCTCTGTAGTTGACTAATGCCCCGTACACACGGTCAGATATTCCGATGGAAAAAGTCAGATCGGATTATGTTTTCGGAAAATCAGATCATGTGTGGGCTCTAGCAGACTTTGAGAGCAGGATCTAAAATTTCCGACAACAAAATCCAATCTGACTTTTTCCGATCGTGTGTAGAGAATTCCGACGCACAAAGTGCCACGCGTGCTCAGAAAAAATTTGGAGATGAAAGCTATTGGCTACTGGCCTCTACGTAGTCCCGTCGTACGTGTTATACGTCACCTTGTTCGGAACGATCGGATTTTCCGACAACTTTGTGCGACCGTGTGTATGCAGGACAAGTTTCGGACAAAATCCATCGAAAAAAAATAATCAGACGCATTTTGTGGTTGTAATGTCCGACCATGTGTACAGGGCATTAAAGTGTTATGCCCCATATACACGAATGGATTTTCCAACAACAAATGTTGGATGTGAGCTTGTTGGCTGAAAGTCCGACAGTGTGTATGCTCCATCGAACATTTGTTGTCGGACTTTCCGCCAACAAATGTTGGCTAGCAGGTTCTCAAATTTTCCGCCAACGAAACTTTGTTGTCTACATTTACAATCATGTGTACACAAGTCCGACGCATGCTCGGAATCAAGCAGAAGGAGTCGTACTGGCTATTGAACTTCCTTTTTCTCGGCTCGTCGTGCGTCTTGTACGTCACCACATTCCAACGTTTGGAATTGTGTGCCAACATTTGTGTGACCGTGTGTATGCAAGACAAGTTTGAGCCAACATCCTTCGAACAAAAATCCACGGTTTTGTTGGCGGAAAGTCCAATCGTGTGTACTGGGCATTCGTTTTCTATTGGTTAAATGAAGCATGACCAAACACCGCACTTACTGCCAACATCCCTCAAAGTAGTATACCAAAATTAATATTGTTGAGGAGTTTATGGGGTATTTCAGGCACATATATATATTTCAACACCTATTGTATATATTTAAAAAAAAACAGCTATCTTGTATTAGTACAAAAGTAAATTAAATATAAAATTCATGGCTGGAAATTTTTTTACTACCTTATATTCCCTATAACAAGGTTCTCCATATTTTACATTTTAAATCTTGTGCAAAATTTGCGTAAGTGAAAAATTACCAACTAATTTCAAACAAGTGTTTATGAGGGACAGGAGTACACTTATATACAGTAGAGGGAAAAAGATCTGAATACTTATAAGCCAATTGTATTTAAAAAAATTCCCAGTTCTTGTATCCTAAAGCGCCCAGACAGGTACTGTATGTGGAAGATAGAGTGCTCACAAAGACCCAAATGCGCTCAAACATATGAATAATATCATTGAACGTGAGCACAATAAAGGAATGCCCATCTTCAACAGTAGCAGCCTTTAGCTGCTGATGGTAGCCAAATAAATTTCTATTATTTGCCAATAAACCTTTCTTTATTACTATATCTAGTTGACAGTTTTTTACATAGGTGATCAAAGTGTGGCAAATGGAGCAGAGGGCAACATTTCTCACTCAAAAAAGGTAAAGTTTTGTTGATTGGACTGCCAGCAGAGCCGATCCGCCCTATACGCGGACTACGCAAGCTGCGTAGGGCCCCGCGGCGGATCGGCCCTGCTCGGGGGCCCCTGGGGCCGCTGCCGCCGATGTGAGGGCAGCGCGCCTGAAAAAAAGATGGCCGCGGGGCCGACATGCAACTGCGCATGCGCTCGCCTTTCCAAAAATTGCCGCGCAGCGGCAACAGCGCTGGTGCATGCGCAGTTGCATGCCGGCCACGCGGCCATCTTTTTTTCATTCGCCGCTGCCCTCACAGCGGCGACAGCGGCACCAGTGACACGATGGCGCCATTTTTAAAAAAATAAAAGTCCCCTTCGCTGCCTCTGACCTCCTGGGCCCCCTCCCCCTCGCAGCCTCTGACCTCCTGTCCCCCCTCCCCCCTCAAAGCCTCTGACCTCCTGCCCCCCCCCCCTTCGCAGCCTCTGACCTCCTGACCCCCCCCCCCCTGACCTCCTGCCCCCCCCGCAGCCTCTGACCTCCTGTCTCCCCCTTGCAGCCTCTGACCTCCTGTCCCCCCCTGCAGCCTCTGACCTCCTGTCCCCCCCCTCGCATCCTCGGACCTCCTTTCTCCCCCCCTCGCAGCCTCAGACCTCTTGCCCCCCCCCCTCGCAGCCTCAGACCTCCTGTCCCCCCCCTTGCAGCCTCAGACCTCCTGTCCCCCCACTCGCAGCCTATGACCTTCGGGCCCCCCCCTGCAGCCTCTGACCTCCTGTCCCCCCTGCAGCCTCTGACCTCTTGTCCCCCCCCTTCGCAGCCTCGGACCTCCTGCCCCCCCTCGCATCTTTGGACCTCCTTTCCCCCCCCTCGCAGCCTCAGACCTCTTGCCCCCCCCCCTCGCAGCCTCAGACCTCCTGCCCCCCCCCTCGCAGCCTCTGACCTCCTGTCCCCCCCCCCTCGCAGCCTCTGACCTCCTGCCCCCCCCCCCCTTCGCAGCCTCTGACCTCCTGTCCCCCCCTTCGCAGCCTCGGACCTCTCCTGTTGCCCCCCACAGCCTCTGACCTCTCCTGTTGCCCCCCCCGCAGCCTCTGACTCTCCTGTTGCCCCCCCTGCAGCCTCTGACCTCTCCTGTTGCCCCCCCCGCAGCCTCTGACCTCCCCTGTCCCACCCGCAGCCTCTGACCTCCCCTGAGTCAAGAGAGGGAGCGCAGCCAGGATGGGGGTCATGGGAGAAGTCAGACATGTATGGACTGTGGAGAGGAAACTATAGGATAAAACCAGAGCCACCAAGCTGGAGCCGACTGACTGAGCCCTGCATGATGCACCTGAGAGGAGGTCAGTGACAGCACCGCCAGGCCAGTCTAGGGGGGGTCAATACAATATTGTAAGGGGGAACTGATATAAAGGCTTCCCCCTTATATCAGTAAACCCCCTTATCTTAGTGTTTTCTTTCTCTGGTCACCAGAGTCCTCCCCACATTCCCAGAGTTCCCCTTTACATCATAGTATGCAGGATTCCACCTTACAGTGCAAGGGGAACTCTGATGTAAAGGGCAATGCTGCAGACCCTGATGTAAGTAGGGAGGCTTTATAGGGATGCTCTCTGGGGACCCTAATGTAAGGGGGGTGCTCTCTGGGGACCCTAATGTAAGGGGGTGCTCTCTGGGGACCCTGATGTAAGGGGGGTGCTCTCTGGGGACCCTGATGTAAGGGGAGGCTCTCTGGGGACCCTGGTGTAAGGGGGGGGCTGGTGTAAGGGGGGGGGGGCTCTCTGGGGACCCTGGTGTAAGGGGGGGCTCTCTGGGGACCCTGGTGTAAGGGGGGGCTCTCTGGGGATCCTGATGTAAGGGGGGCTGCTCTCTGGGGACCCTGATGTAAGGGGGGTGCTCTCTGGGGACCCTGGTGTAAGGGGGGCTCTCTGGGGACCCTGGTGTAAGGGGGGGGGGGGCTCTCTGGGGATCCTGATGTAAGGAGGGGCTCTCTGGGGACCCTGATGTAAGTGGGGGATCCACACTCAGATATGTAAAGATAAATATATGTCTGTTCTATATTGTTGTACTTATTCTTTGACTGTTTTGTTTAAAGGAGGGAGGATTGTATTGGGAGCACTGAAGTGTCAGGTGTGACTGTGTGGCAATGGCAAATGGTTTCCATAGCTCACAGCATCACGGGTCAGGTAGAGGGCCCCTCAGCAGAATTTTGCTTAGGGCCCCAGGGAGGTCAGGATTGGCACTGACTGCCAGCCATGATGAAATTCAAGATGGAGAGAAATGGACTGTTCGTCCGATTGAAAAAATAAACGATAGGATATGTGGTAGTCTTGCTGCAGGAAATAATAACAGGATAGGTGATATTTTAACTAGTTCCTGCAGTAGGTCTGTAACTGGGAGCAAAAATCCTGTTGGGTTAAATGCTAACAGAAGCTTTGTCTTATGGCTGAAAGCAGACCTGGTAATGAGCCCTAAAAGGGTACTGCTGTCCTTTCTTTCCTGGTTCTTGTGCCCTGCTACTGCATGTGTTGCCACTGTTCTGTTTTTTACTAATAATGGTATGCTTAAAGTGTATGTGAAGCCATAATTAAAAATTTGTATGCGGTACATATACAGTCCAATTTGGAGTACAACTTTTTCTATGTTTTATCCCTGCCCAATTGTCTTTTGCTAAACTACTCAAACACACCACTATCCTATTCTCCACAACATAGGCACTAATTATTGTGTAGTCCAGGATAAGAAGTAGGAGCGGGTATTATACTCCTTGAGATCATACAGGAAGGGTGCACAGGACACAAAAAATTGCTGAATTTTGGATATGATCAGCATGTATTTTTTTAATTAAACAGATATAATAAGACACTTCCAATGCTATATGTAACAGGCCAGAAGGTAGCAAATAAGGTAAGTTTATTGCTAGTGTTTAATCGATCTACTCTTCCCATTGAATAACATGTTCACAGTAGGATCCTAAACTGTCAATTTACCTTGGTCATTTTCTATGTTTGTATGTGTTTTCCTGCTCCCTGCATTTAATTCAACCTCTTTTTACAAGAAATTAAAGTTTATATATGCTTTTAAGAAAATCATTGCATGTAAAAATTTGACTACATAAAATATCACTCAACATTACAAAAAAACTTTGTTGTCTGGCATAAAAGTAGCAAGTCCTGCAAAATTATCTTCTATGAAAGCCCTAAAAGCTGTGAAAAAAACATTGGAGTTATTCAGGTCCATCAACCTTAATTAATTGTTTTAATATACATAAATTGGTTTACCTGTATTCCATTTATGTCCACAAGTGGCCCAAGGAAGTTCAGTAGTAAAACAGTTAAATAAATAGAAAATTGCCCAAGCTAATATGATGATGTAGTAGATATTTAAATGTGCTTCAATAACCTGCGTAGCATATCCAATACCTAAAAATAAATGTTAAAAAATATAGTTATAATTTCTGAACAAGTACAAGCATAATAGCCTATTTTTTGTTTGTTTGTTCAAAAGGACTATCTGTCTAAATCAACCAATCAGATTCAATGAGACCTTTGATATTGTATCTTTAAAAACTGAAACAATCTGATTGTTTGTTCTGGAAGTAACATACTGTACATTTTGTATTTAAAGATTTTTATCCATGAGGTAAAATGTTTTAGTAAAGGTCTGTGTTGGTGGGCTTTGGGCTTGCATCTAATGCAGCCTCCATTTGAAATCAATTTGAGATGCTTCTGAGATCATTCAGATTTTATTACCCGTATATACAAGCTTTCAGTTGGAGGAACTGTCAATGATCAACAAGGGCACTCATCACCATCTTTATGGTTCAAAGAGAAGTATAGGTTTTCTTTTTATTTAATAATCGTACTAACCTAGGTGGATGCAGCATCGGTCCAATGCTACATCTGTCCCCCGGTGCCTCTAACACTGAGAACCGAGCGATCTAACACCGCCAATCGCTCGGTTCTCAGAGCTCCCTGAGCAGACAGATGCTGACTCTCAGTAGCTCTCTGCTCTGCCCCCCCCCCCCCGCGCTGGGCTGTCGGGGGGGACGGGAGTGGCCGGCTCATGCTAACTGTGGCTCGCTGAGAGGCTGAGCCGGTTGCCGGTCCAGGCATGTTGGCGGATCCTGACTCCATTGTGACATCAGCAGACAGTGGACTTCAGCCCACTGTCTGTTGAAAACTGGTCACAGTACTGCAGAACGAACTGCACTCCCGCAATCCGTAAGAGAAGTACAACCAAACGAGCTTTGGCTGTACTTCTCCTTTCATTTTAGGACTACAAACCATCTGCCACAGTGGTAGACAAGACTTATAGTTTCTTCACTCGCAGATCTCTATAAATGAATGACACAGCTATGCAGGCAGACACCTGGTGGAGCCTGCAAAGCTACGCCAATTTTAAAACGTAAAAGTGGCTGCGGGGAGAGGAAACTCTACTCACGGTCACAGGGAGGGGGGTTGGAACATGTTACATGTAACACGTAACATGCTCTAAAAGGTGAACTTAGCTTTTAATATATGACCATGCCCTAATATACAAAACACCCACATTTTGTTTTTATTTTGGATAGAATAGGAAAGGGAAGTTGGGAAGGATTTCCTAAGAATTGCAAAAGGAAGTAAGAGGAAAT
>CM053032.1:57086263-57107044 GCA_028564925.1 Lithobates sylvaticus
CCTTGACACGACAGGGCCCTCCTTATCCGAACGGCCCTGACGCAAAAGAAGATGCTCCACCAGCACAACAACGTATCTTTGAGCAGGGGGAGAGGACGGGTAGCCTTCCTGGCATGGCTCTCTAGGAACTATCATGGTATCACGACTATAGCACAGATCCGTGACTAGGGACGGGACCCCTCCTCAATCCTCTCCTCAGGACATCAACCAGTGCTTTGCTAACTACTACCGACAACTATACAGCTCACGCGTGACTTATGACTATCCAGAGCTAGCTAGATACCTAGAAACGATCGACATTCCTGTCCTTACCACAGCCACTGCGAATAAATTAGATGCCCCTATCCAATCAGAGGAGATACTTAAGGCGCTAAAGATGATGCAGACCAAACACGGGCAAAACACCGGGCCCAGACGGGTTCCCGGTGGAATTTTACAAAGCCTATATGGAAGATCTCGACCCCCAAACTCCAATTAACCTGGGGCTCACGCATTACAGTCGGGGGCTCTTCCGGACTCACGATGAGTGACGCCGTGATAGTGTGGTCAATAATCCCCAAAGCCAGGCAAGGACCCCACCCTCTGCTCATCCTACGCCCCATTTCCCTTATCAATGTAGACGCAAAATACTGGCAAAGGTCCTCGCGAACCGTCTAAAACACGGTTATTTACGGCCCTGGTCACACACCGGACCAAACGGGCTTTATGCCCGGGCGTGGTACGGATATATAAACATCCGACGGCTCCACACTCACTTAGCGGCGGTGGATCACCACATTTCCGAACGCTCCCCGGCGTGGTGGCCTCACTCGCAACGCGGACAGTGGTGAAGGCTTTCGACTCGGTCGAGTGGGGCTACCTATGGACGGTTCTCTCCCGATTCGGTTTTGGCCCCAGGTTTTTAAAGTGGCTCCAGCTATTATATGCACATCCTAGAGCACGAATTCGTACTAATGGATCCCTGTCGGAGCCCTTTTCACTGGAGAGGGGCACGAGACAGGGATGCCCATTGTCCCCGGCGTTATTCGCACCTGGCTCTTGAGCCACTTACGGCCCATATCAGGGCAGACCCGGAAATCAAAGGGATAAGGGTGGGACCATTGGAAGAAAAGTTTATCCCTATATGCGGATGATTCCCTATTATACCTGGCGGACGCCTCCGCCTCCCTTAGGGCTGCCTTGGCCCAGTTTGATACCTTCAGCCAATATTCAGGAGTCCGGATCAACTGGGCCAAGTCGGTCCTGTTCCCACTTCACCAGTCCCTCCCCCGAGCGGATACCAGGAACACCTCTGTGTTGGGTTGACGAATTCCTCCTATTTAGGGATAAAGATAGGTCCCACGACGGAGGGCTACCTCCAAAGAAACGTCCTCCCGGTCCTAGACCAGCTGAACAAAAGTTGCACATCCTGGCGCTACCTCCCCCATCACAAACCGTGGGCAGAGTGAACCTTATAAAAATGGTGTATCTGCCCAAGCTGCTATACTTTTTTAGGAAACACACCTACCCCAGTCCCTCGTACGTTCTTTCGCAAACTCGACAGCATAGTGACCAATTTTAGTCTGGGCTAGGTCGCGCAAAACCACACCCGGATCGCAAGGCGCACCCTGTACCTTCCTTTGTTCCAGTGGAGGCCTTGCCCTCCCTAACTTCCTAATATATTACTGGGATCAGCGGTTCCTTGTCACGGTCCGGTGGTGGTTCTCCCAGCCTCCGCAGAATCCGGCTGTCACCCTGGAGGCCGCAATCCTTGGATCATATGCCGCCCTCTCTAACCTAGTCTTTAGAGGATGCAGGGCCCACCCAGCGATAACAGGACCAATGAAGACTGCCATAAGGGTATGGCAGTGTTATCCAGAGCAACTAAGACGGACGCCGCAGTTGTATCCCCCCACACCCCCCTTTGGGTCCAATCCACGCTCCCCTCATCTCAACACTGTCCCCGACCGGCAGCATGGGCTAAAAGGGGCATCCTTACCCGTGAAACATATAATGCCTCGAGGGAGGATTCTCACGTTCCAAGAAACTGCAGCAATCCTCTGGCCTCCCGTCCACTTTTAGATTTTAGATACTCCCTACTTCGACATGCCCTTAGGGCAACAATTCCCAGCCCCAATCACCCTCGAGTCCGACTCAGTTGAGGAGAACTTCTTACCTCATGAGCGATGGGGGAGACCACTTTTCATCTCTGTACATGTATCTCACAGTCTCCCACGACACAGATACAAGACTACCATGGGTAAGTGGCAGAGAGACATCCCCAATACCTTGACGAAGATACCTGGAGGAACTGGTGACCACATATGTCCCTACCATGATCGCAATTCTAGAGACGTTTATATTACAGCTGAAATTACCTACACAGGGCGTATTATACACCGCTGAGACTTTTCACACATCTACCCATACCCACAGCCCTATGTGTACCAAAGATGCTCTCTTGAACCGGGCACCTTTTTTTCACATGGTCTGGACCTGCAAAGGATTCGCCCATTCTGGCGGGGGTGGCGGCGGCGGTACTATCGGAGATCACTGGAGCCCCGATGGAGCCGGACCCTCTGATATTCCTACTTAGCCATCTAGAAGATATTGAGGGGGATAGATATCTTAAGCTGTGTGTCCACCTTTATCCTCTTTCTATGCAAGGAAAGAATTCTCCTCAGATGGAAGGGGACGGATCTCCCCACGAGAAGCTCGTGGCGGGACACCGTGAATAGAGTCCTGCCATTGTATAATAAAATCACCTATGAAAAGCAGGAACTGTCCGAGAAATATGATAAGATTTGGGCGAGTTGAGCGGACGCCTGTGGATGAGCGGTTGGTGGATGGGGGGGCGCAGGTGTGTTGCCCCTCTCGTCCTCCCCTCCCACCCCCCCCCATCCCCCTTATTTTATTCTCTTCCCCTTCCTTACACCTCCCACTAAGCGGAGGGAATGCGACCTAACATGCGACAAGTTGAAATGTTTGATTTTGAGGTAATCCTGTACTGATGTAGAGACTCCTTTGCTGAAATACTTAATGTACCTTGTCTAGAATGTATCTATCAACCGAAGTGAAGTGTAACCTGTCTAAAAAGTAATTAATGTACTGTCATTGCTGAAAAAAAGATTAAAATCAGGTAGGGCCGCCCCCTGAGCTCAGTTGGATTTTTTAATGCCTGCCATGACAACTTGTGACGGCTCGTTCCCCAAACGAAGGAGTTGAGGATGGCCTCGATGGATTTAAAAATCTTGAGGGGCAGATAGGCAGGGGCGTGCCATAGTACGTGCAAGAAGCTGGGGAGGAGGATCATTTTTATTAAGTTAATTCGCCCCATCACCCCCAGAGGTAGTTTGGCTCAGGTCTGGGTTTTGGATTTCATTTTCACTATTAGGGGTTCGATATATACTGTGACTAATTCCTCTGGTGAACGGGTAATGGTGATACCAAGATATTTCATTGAGCTGACTCTAAGGAGTGGGGAGGAGGCCTGTACACTCGTAGGGGCCCCTACGTCTAATGGAAGCATTTGGGACTTGTCCCAGTTAATAGTTAGTCCTGGATGGGAGCCAAAAGTCTGAATGGTTGCAAGGAGGGACCCGAGTCAGCCAGGTACAGCAGCATGTCATCTGCGTAGAGGCTGATCCTCTCTTCCAAATCCCCACGCGGTAGACCCTTTATCCCTGGGTGATCTCTGAGGGCGGCGGCAAGTGTTTCTACTGCCAGAGCGTACAACAGTGGGGATAGGGGGCAGCCTTGACGCGTACCCTGAGACAGGGGAAAAGGTTCCGAAAGCCTACTGTTGATCAAGATCCTGGCACAAGGGTTTTGATATAGGAGGCGGATCCACTTAATAAGGTTGGGGCCGAATCCGAATCGTGACAGGCATTCCCACAGGTATCCCCACTCAACAGAGTCAAACGCTTTGGCAGCGTCTAGAGACACCACCACTCTGGAACCCATTTGATCGTGCTGAGCCTGGACATTTATGTGGAGCCTGCGTAAATTATAGGCTGTGTTTTTCGCCGGCATGAACCCAGTCTGATCCGGATGAATTAACGTTGAGATCACTGTGTTCAGGCGTAGCGAGAGGACCTTGGCCAGGATCTTGACATCTAATTGAAGTAGTGAGATTGGGCGGTATGACTCAGGGAGTTCTAAATTTTTACCCGGTTTAGGAATTAGTACAATGTAGGCCTCACGCATTGAAGGGGGAGGGTTTCAGATTCAAATATGTGGCTAAACAGTTCGTGCAATTTCGGGACCAGGGTCTCGGCATAAGTAGAGTAAAACTCAAGGGAAAGGCCATCCGAGACCGGAGCCTTAGAGGGATTAAGTAGGGACATCGCTTTCAATATCTCCTCAGAAGTGATAGGCATTTCTAGGGATTCAGATTGGGATTGTCCAAGTACAGGTAGATTTATGTCATTAAGCAATGCGGCTGTCTCCTCTGCAGGTTTATCCACTGAGGAGGAGTATAGGGATGCAAAGAACGATCGGAACTCCCCAGCCACCTCGTCTGGGTCAGTGAGCAAAACCCCATCAGCGGCACGGAGGGAGACTACCACCGGGGGCTTGTGGTCCAAGTGGGCCAGGTATGCCAGTAGGCGTCCCGATCGCTCCCCGCACTCGTATGATCTCTGCTTGATATAGAAAATTTTTCTATCAGCCTGTTCAAAGTGAAGGTTGTTCACCACTTTAGCTTGCAATTTTAGTTGTTCAGCCATAGCCGGGGAGGGATTGTTGGTTAAATCGCGTTCTGCATCAGCTAGGGATTTCTCTGCTTGTTCGACTACTTGCGACAACGTTTTTCGATATCTGGAGATATGTTGGGATAAATAAAAGCGGGCATGGGATTTAAAGGACTCCCAGACTACTTTTTTGTTTTTGTTAGTTTGGAAATAAAATTCCCATTCATCCCCTGCTCCCTCTAGACTCGGGACCACCCCCAGCCAAAAAGGATTAAGCTTCCAATTGTAGGATGTGCGGGGCGTATCGAGCCGAAGCTCGATCCAGTATGAAGCGTGATCGGAAATGACTAGGGGGTTGAAACCTACCCTGCCCAACCTAGTAAGGAGGGCTAGGGACACTAGTGTGTAGTCAATGCGGGACATAGTGTTGTGCGTTGTCAAGAAGCACAAGTATTGCCTGTCTGACGGGTTGCAGTGGCGCCAGGTGTCAACCATATCCAGGTCCATTAGGAGTCTGCTGAATCTGGTGTACGAGTGGCCAGAGGGAGTTTGAGGGGATAGCGTCAGCCTGTCCATGTCCTTGCAGAATACATTGTTAAAGTCCCCCAACCATATCGCGGGGACCGTGGGGAATTGCGACATAAATGCCATGCCTTCCGTCAGGACCGCAAATTGGAAGGGTGGAGGTATGTATATGGCAAGTATTAATAGCTCCAGTCCATTTACCTTAGCGTGCAGGAAAAGGTATCTGCCTAATGGGTCGGATTTGATCAGTAGGGGGGTAAAGTGTACCGTTTTGGCTACCAATACAGCCACTCCCCTGGAGAATTGTTCGTGTGTGGGGCTTGGTACGCCCAACCTACCCACGGTCTCTTGAGCGCCATCATGAGTTGTCCTGAGTTGTGTTGTCCATGAGTTGTCCTGTCAAGTGGGTCTCCACTAATACCATTCGTCAGCCTTCTGTTTTTTTTTTAGATAGGAGAGGACAGCACCACGTTTTGGTTTGGCCCTAAGTCCCCTGACGTTCCATGTAATGCATTTAAACTAGGCATGCTAGCAAATGTAGATATCGGTCTCCGGACTCGCTCCCCCCCCGTGTGCAGGCCCACAGGCCCCCCAGATGAGTGGGAGGCCCATAACGCCACACGCGGGGTGCGCGAGGCACAGAGAGCACATACAATTGCACATAACATGTCAAGTCACAATTACCCATTGCATCATAGATATAAATATGTGTACCATAGAACATTAATGTCTGCCTTTTACTATCAACATTCTGTTGCGTAAGATTCAAACAAGTAAGAAAAATAATAAACCGAACATTAAACATAACAATAAATTGTTTGAACACTCTGGTCTGACCTGACACATGTGCAGTGGGACAATAGCTGCCCCATCACACCATGGCCGGGCAGAGCAGGGAAACCTTCTTAATAGTTTACAGCATTTAGTGCAGCCCTTTTCCAGGCCGATCAGGCCTAAGAAGGCCCATAGAAAAAAAAAAACTAGTGGGGCGATTATTCGCTGCAGGTCAGACAATCTCGTGAGGGGGTTGTCATCCAGGGTTAAGCATACAGGATAGCCAGTTCGGGGGGGTTAGATAGGATAAGGAAGAACATGCCATCATTCCTGGGTGACATTGCGGGGGATAGCTTGCTTTTGCAGTCTATTACATGGGGCTGTGATTCATGGGCTTGTCGGGCAAGGGCACTCATTAGCAAGGCACATAGGGGAGCAACAGGAGGTATATGGGCCGAAGGGCAGTTCACTCAGGTGGGCAGCTGGCAGGATCAGGGGTATCTCAGGGAAAGTCATAAAGGCCTCACGTGTACAGTACCTGAGAGGGGGGCCCCGGGTGGGCCCCCTGAGAAACTTCCTTTCCGGATGAGCTCAAAAAACCATTGCTCTTGCGGGGAGTCAAAATCTTCCAAGGGCCTCAGAGCTCTCAGGAGCGATCCCGTGCAGGAGCTGCGCTGTTCTCCAGCCACGCAAAGACCGCCTCTGGGGTGTCAAAAAAGTGTGCTCTATCCTCTCCCGCCCACCCGGAGTCTGGCCGTGAAGAGCATCGCATAGGAGATATGGCGGATCCTCAACTGACGCTTGGCTTCAGTAAAGAGAGCTCTTTTCTTCTGAACCTCCGCCGAAAAATCGGAAGACTCTCTGATCTCAACGTTCTTGTAGGGGATGTTGCCCTTCAGCCTCGTGAGGCAGAGAACCGCGTCCGGTCCCGAAAGTTCAGCATTTTGGCGATGAATGTTCTAGGAGGTGCGCCTGGAGGGGGGGAGGCTTAGCTGCAGCCTGTGCGCTCTTTCCACCACGAATGTCGTGGAGAATTCCGCCCGGCCAAATGTGGTAACAAGTAGGTTCTCAGGAACGAGGGGGGGTCCAGAGCCTTCCTCTCCCTCAGGCAGGCCGACGAATCTCAGGTTGCACCTGCGGAGGCGATTCTCCATGTCGTCCTGTTTCGCCATTACCGCTGTGAGTTGATGTTGGAGGCGTTCTGTTGCAATCTGTAATGGCGGCACCTCATCCTCCACGTGGCTGATGCGGGTCTCCGTTTCGGTGACCCACTCTCTGAGCCTCTGCATGTCTTGCCGGAGGAGGGAGACGTCAACCTTAACCTCCTCAATTTTGCCCATAAGTGTACTTTTGCAGTCGGAGATTGCCTCAAGCACTCTGGCATCTGGGTCTGAGGCAGGTGCTGCTGACGAGCCGGCGCCATCTTCCTTGGTGTTCTCCTTCTCTGTGTGGCGATACTTATCCAGCTTTGCAGAGGCATCAGGCTTCGATTTTGGAGGCGACATGGTTATCATCTTGTAGGGCAGTATACCACCCAAAGCAGGTATTTTTTTGGCTGGAATAGCCCCAGGATACTCGGAAACGGATTTTAGCAAGCGGAGCTCCCGTCTAGTGCTCCTCACGCCATGCCGGTCAGGCCACGCCCCCGCCTATGGTGTGCAGAAAAAAATACAGCAGAGTCTCTGCAGATATCGAGTCCCATCCACCAGGGGTCAGAACAATAGCTTTACAATCAGTAAAGCTCAAAGATTTCCTGCTAGAGAGCACTAGCTCTAACTAATAAGGGAGCGGGTTTGGGCTTCTGCAGAGAGACCACTGCTTGCTCAATCACATATTGGGAACTGAGAGACTAGCTCCCCATCAGGCCTGCTTTTCTTTTGATTGACAGCAAAGAGCAGTAGATGGATTTGAATGCAGCTATTGGACTAAATAGCAGCTATGGATCTGCCTGTCGCTGTGTGCTGTCAAAAGTAAAGCAGACCTGATGGGGAGCTAGTCTCTCAGTTCCCCAACAGGGAACCAAAGGTATTTAGTTTTTTTTTTTTTAGGGTTTGCCTACATCAGGTCGTTCGCATGGTACAGTACTACCATTGCAAATCCGGTTGCATTGCATACACTACTTTTGGTACTTTTGGTGCGGTCCAGCGTAATATTAGCTCATTGAAATGAACGGGCTGTAAATCGCATTGCTACCTGGATCGCATGGAATCACGCAAGAATGCACATCGCATTCCTGCACGATTCATGGTGTGAACCAGCTTTTGATCCTGTTCAGACCTTGCGTAGCAGGAATGTTCCTGCTTGCGGTTTTTAAAGTGCGATTTACAGGAGGAAAAAAGTGCGTCGGACATATGGCAGCCCATTCACTTCAATGGGTTGCCCTATAGTGTGTTTATTGCCCCAAAGAAGCTCCTGCGCCTTTTTGGCCAATAAGCCTTTAGTGCAATTTTTAACCACGCATTTTTCCAGGACTGCAATGCGATTCTGATGTGTGACAATTTGGAATCACTGCAAATCTGCCAGCAATTTCAAATCGCTTTATGTGAATGGGGCTTTACATCCATGCGGTGAGTCAATGTGCAGTAAAACGCACATTTTACCATATCCGGTTACCACAACACCTATCAGCTCTATGCAGTGCACTGTGGTGCCATTTATTCCTAATAGCATTCCATCAAACAAATACAGTGTGGTGGGATGCCATTGCGTCAGAATTTTCCTGCAGATCCATATAATCTGGATTGGTGGGGAATAGCAGATTGCATAGCTGCGCACTGCTTGTAATCGTGGTATACAAGCAGTGCTATTGTTGGAACACGAGTACGGTGTATGCAAAACAACAAACAAAAAAAAGAAAATGTTCTACATTTTGCATATGCCCATATGCTGGACTTGTGTTTATAACAGCACTTCTGTATATAGAAGTACAGCAGCGTACAGCCATTCATGCCCCGCATGGAGGAAATACGCCCGGCATTTATGCTGAACACACCCCAGCCGGCATATGTGCAAGAGCCCCTAAAAACCTGAAGAATGAAGAATGTTCTTTTCATTTTTTCTTTTGTGTTTTCCAATGCATTTTTAAATGAATAATAATTGTAAATAGCTAAGATAATATATAAAAAAACATACTGGAAATGGTTTTACGAAAAACTAAAAGACCAGGGCCATTTCCAGGAATAGTAACTGAAATCCAAAATAATTTCTAGGAATAAAACCAGAAAACCAGATACAATTCCACCATAGGTGTGCGCACAACAGGGTGTGCCTAATCACCCCGTAACAGTACTGAAATCCCCCTGCTTCCCCCCTACAGTGCTGCCAGCTTTCCTCTCTCCCCCCAGGCTGCTACTGGGGTTGTGTCAGGATTGAGAGAGGGGGGAAGGGGCCGTAAATATTTAATTTAACAGGCCCCTTTCTTTTATGAATGAACACAGTGAGTGATCTGTACCGATCACTCCTGTGTTCATTCTTAACTGAAGCAATAGTAAACTATGGCCGCTTTAAACACAGAGCACAATTCCATTCCTTCACTGTCCAGTGCAGCTGAGCCTGCAGAGAAAGGCACTTGGGAAAGAGAGACATCAGGGGTCTGTTTAGACCCCTTAATATTTCACCAAAACCCACCAATGGGGCTCCTAAGATAATTGTAAACAAATAATTAAAAAAAAAATACTGACACCAATCTCTGCTCTACTGACACTGTCCACTGCTCTGCTGATATACACACCCATGTATGTTTTTTGCTCTGTGATACACCCTAATGCAAAAGGCTGTACACACCAATGATTTCACACACTGGAAATCAGGGGCATTTTGAGGAACAAAAACATCTGGAGAAAGTATATAAAAACAAAGGACTGTCCTTGAAAATCAGAAATAGCTGACAAAACATCTGTACGTCAAATATATACGGCATGAAAATGAGTTAATACAGGAATCCGATTTCATCTGCAGTGCTTCATCCTCCAATCTTTTCCTCTTCATCTGTGCAGCTTTCCACTAAAGAGGTCACAGCATCCTATCTCCCAACTAGAAGAGGACCAGAGTCATATTTAATTATATATACAGCTGGAAATATAGGAGTATTGACCTTAAATACAATGACCTAATACCCAAAAACCAGCTTTTTATCAAAACTTTTTACCCCTCAGGAAACTTTAAAATTATTTTCCGGTCCACAGGTAGTCCCGTTAGTAAAAAGCGTCATACCTTTAACTCATAGTACATTAGTGTGATCAATAAGGTTGACAAAAAAAGTAAGTAACGTTGTGTAGCACATTTGATACCCAGTGCAGATAATTTAGTTACCAATCCCCTACAAAACATTTTCAGAAATACTCTTCGGGAAAATAAATAACCAAAGAAAGGTAGAGCAGCAGGCAATGATAAACTGTGGTGTCCTCTAACATTAGTGTAAAAGTGTTTTGATGTAAAAGTTAAAGAGTTGAACAAGTGACACGTTGAAGGTTCTGCACAGGGAAGCCTGAGGACTGTCCGATGTCAGAGTGTCCTGTGTGTGCTCAACTCTGTCACACCTCTTCTATCAGCTACAGCATTGTACATGATATTCCTGGGAAAGCTGACCCCTCACCCCCTCCATGCCCGGACCCCCCACCTCCCTCCATTCTGGCCATGTCCTGACCCCTCACCTGCTCCATGCCCGGACCCCCCACCTCCCTCCATTTTCCATGTCCTGAGGACCCTCTCACCTCCCTCCATGTCCTGACCCCTCACCCCCTCCATTATTCTCCATGTCCTGACCCCTCATCCCCCCCTCCATTCTCCATGTCCTGACCCCTCACCCCCCTCCATATCCATGTCCTGACCCCTCACCCCCTCCATTCTTCCATGTTCTGACCCCTCACCAACCCCTCCATTATCCATGTCCTGACCCCTCACCCCCTCCATTCTCCATTGTCCCTGACCCCTCACACCCCTCCATTCTCCATGTCCTGACCCCTCACCCCCCTCCATTCTCCATGTCCTGGCCCCTCACCCCCTCCATTCTCCATGTCCTGACCCCTCACCCCCCTCCATTCTCCATGTCCTGACCCCTCAAACCCCCCTCCATTCTCCATGTCCTGACCCCTCACCCCCCTCCATTCTCCATGTCCTGACCCCTCACCCCCTCCATTCTCCATGTCCTGACCCCTCCTCACCTCCATTCTCCATGTCCTGACCCCTCACCTCCCTCCATTCTCCATGTCCTGACCCCTCACCCCCCTCCATTATCCATGTCCTGACCCCTCAACCCCCCTCCATTATCTCCATGTCCTGACCCCTCACCTCCTCCATGTCCGGACCCCCCACCTCCCTCCATTCTCCATGTCCTGACCCCTCACCTCCTCCATGGGGGGTTCTGTAAACCTGACATCCCCTCACCCCCCTCCATTCTCCATGTCCTGACCCTCACCTCCCTCCATTCTCCATGTCCTGACCCAACCCCTCACCTCACCCTCCATTCTCCATGTCCTGACCCCTCACCCTCCCTCCCTTTCTCCATGTCCTGACCCCTCACCTCCTCCATGTCCTGACCCCTCACCCCCTCCATTCTCCATTGTTCCTGACCCTCTCACCTCCTCCATGTCTGACCCCTCACCTCCCTCCAATGATACTCTCCATGTCCTGACCCCTCACCTCCCCCTCCATTCTCCATGTCCTGACCCCCTCAACTCTCCCTCCATTCTCCATGTCCTGACTCCCTCACCTCCCTCCATTCTCCATTTCGACCTGACTGACCCTCACCTCCCTCCAGTCAGGGGCAGTGATTGCCATTTTTCCTCTCACACAGAGAAGTGTCCTCCCATCTTGTCCAGGAATATAATGTACAATGCTGAAGCTTATAGAAGAGAAGAGGTTGTGACAGAGGTGATCACACACAGGACTCACTCTGACATCTGACAGTCCTCAGCCATCACTAATCTATGCAGAACCTTCAACGGTGTCACTTGTTGCAACCCAGAAGATTGCATGGACTCCCTCCCCCTCCACTCCTATCATTGCTCTACCTTCTCATATACTCACACGCTCGGTATCTGGGAAGCATGGACAATGGGCTCATTGTTTGAACTATCAGCTCATTCTGTACACAGAGGGAAAGTTCGAATCCCAGCCAGGAAAGAAAGTGAAACTGGATCCTGACGAGGACCACTTTGTGTCCAGCAGAGAGTGGGCTGCTTAAAAGGGAATGGCAGCGGCTTCCAGCAGTACTACACACTGTGTTCTGCCGATGAAAAGTCCTCACGGCGGATAATGACCCCCCTGTAATGCAGAGCAAGGCGCAGCGTTTGTTGCTTGCTTAGTACGAACCAAAACGGAGCCGCCGAAAATGCCTGCGCAGTACAGGGGGGGTCATTATCCGCCGGGGGGGGGGGGCTTTTTCTGCAGGATAGCCAATAGAAATGCAGAAAGTGTCTCCCCCACCGTCTTGTAAGGAACAGCTCTGAGCGCTGCACAGGAACCAGCAGTGCGGGCTCTACCAGGAAGGCATTATGAATCGATCATAGCACAAATCGCTAGGTGGGAAATTGCAGCCGCGTGATTGGTTGAGGGCGGGGCATTGTGGACGTCACTGTTAGGCGCAGCGGTCGGGAGGTGGTATATGTGATGATACTGTGTGTGTAGCCGTCATTACTTATCTGGGCTTTGTAGAGAGAAAGTGTTTATTACATTGTCTCTTCAATAAATATTGCAGATAGCTTATTATTAGCTCTTTATTCTAACGAGGAAAAACTCACCTAAGACTAAGAGAAAATATTCTCAGTGAAATTTTATTTTAAAATCTGAATTATTTTGCTTACAATTGCAAAAATGACATTTAGAAGAATGGAGAACATTGAATGCATGCAGTGTGTGAGGAGGAGAGAGCCGAGCAAAGCAGAAGGCAGCAATGGAGGGGAGAGGAGGATGCTGCCTTCATCAGTTGTCAGAGGGGTCTGGCAGCAGAGAGGGACAGGGAAAGGAAGGAGCAAAGGAGGAAGAGAGGAGAATGCTGCCTACCTCCGACATTTAAAGGAGATGGCAGAGGAGGAGGAGAGGAAAGGAGAAAAGGATAGAAAGAGGAAGGAGCAGAGGAGGAAAGAAGATTAATGCTGCCTACATAAATAAGTTAAGGGAGCAGACAGCAAAGCGGTGGAGAGGGTTAAAACAGATTCAGGAGCAAAGAGAAGAGAGGAGAATGCTGCCTACCTCAAACATTTGAAGGAGATGGCAGCGGAGGAGGAGAGGAAAATAGAAAAAGACAGAAAGATAAAGGAGCAGAGGAGGAAAGAAGCTAATGCTGCCTTCATAAATAATCTAAGGGAGCAGACAGCAAAGCGGGAGAGGGACAGACAGATTCAGGATCAATGAGAAGAGAGGAGAACGCAGCCATACCTCAAACATTTGAAGGATATGGCTGCAAAGGAGGAGAGGAGGAAAAGATGAGGATGAGACCTGATTCAGGAGCAAAGGAGAAGAGAGGAGAATGCAGCATACCTCAAACATTTTGAAGGATATGGCTGCAAAGGAGGAGAGGAGAAAAGATGAGGATGAGACAGATTCAGGAGCACAGGAGAAGAGAGGAGAACGCAGCATACATCAGTCATCTGCAATGATATGGCTGCGAAGGAGGAGAGGGGAAAAGATGAGGAGAGACAGATCCAGGAGCAAAGAGAGGAGAACGCAGCATACACCAGTCATCTGAAGGATATGGCTGCAAAGGAGGAGAGGAGAAAAGATGAGGAGAGTCAGGAAAGGGAGCCTGAGGATAGGAAGGGAGAGGAGAGAGAAGAAATGACAACAAACTTAAACACAAGGGAAGCAGATTGGGAGAGAAGTGTGGGAGAAAGGGAAAAAAAAATGGAGCGGAGGAGAAGAGGGAAGGTAAGAGGAAGGTAGGATTTCTGGCCAAATTATGTGCAATGACAGCAGATTGCATGAGGAGAAGAAAGCAGAAAGGGAAGGAAAGAGAGGGAAAGAAAGGATTTTCTAGCCAAACTACAGGCGATTAGAGCAGATGGGAAGAGGAGAAGAGAGGAGAAAAGGATTGAGAAGGATCGGAGGAAGAGAGAGGACCAGCTAAACACTTTGATAAGTTTTTTTAAAGTAAAGGTGCTGAAAGAAGAGAGGGAGAAGGAAAGTGAGTACAATAAGATAGCAGATGAGAGAACAATGGCGGAGAGGGTTACTTTTCAACTCAAATTAGATGCAATGAGAGCAGAGTGGGAGAGAAATATTGAAGAAAATAGAAGAATAGAAGAGGAGAGATGGAAGAGACCAGGAGAAAAACAGAGAGGAGAGGAGAGCAATGATAATAAAATTCCAGTCAGATGTGGAGAGCAGAAGAGAGGAGGAGAGGAATAGATTAAGAGCTTAGCAGAGGAAGAGGCAAGCAAAAATTGGAGAAGGCTTAAAGAGAATGCAGGCGTGATTAAGGTACTGAAAGAAGAGAGGGTAGCAGAGGAGGAAGCAAGTGAGTGCAACATAAATGCATTGATAAGTAAAGTAAAGGCAGTCATTGAAGAGAGGCAGAGGGAAATCGAGGACAATAAGATAGCAGATGAGAGAAAAATGGCGGAGAGTATTGCTTTTCAACTCAAATTAGATGCAATGAGAGCAGAGTGGGAGAGAAATATTGAAGAAGATAGAAGGATAGAAGAGGAGAGATGGAGAGACCAGGAGAAAAAACAGAGAGGAGAGGAGAGCTTATGATAACAAAATTGCAGTCAGATATGGAGCGCAGAAGAGAGGAGGAGAGGGATAGATTGAGTAGTAGCAGAGGAAGAGGCAAGAAAAAATTGGGAGAAGGCTTAAAGAGAATGCAGGCGTGATTAAGGTACGGAAAGAAGAGAGGGTAGCAGAGGAGGAAGCAAGGGGGGTAAGAGAGGGGCAGGATGGGGGGGGGAGTAGAGTTGTGAGGACAGGTGAGGGCAGGAGGAGGTTTAGGGGAGTCAGGCAGGGTAGGTGGGGGTAAGTGAGGGCAGATATGGAGAATATGTGCTAAGGGGTTGGATAGAGGGCTAAGTCAGGGCAGGGTAGGTGTTGTTGAGGGTAGGGTGGTGGGAGGGGAGAGTAAGCCAGGGTTTGGGGTTTGTATGGCAGGTAGGGGTTAGGGGTGTGGGTGCGTAGGGATAGGGTGTTGTTTTTTTTTGTGTGTGTTGGGGGGGTGTTAGGTTTTTGTTGTTTGGGGGGTTTGGTTTGTGGGGGTTGTTGTGGGGTTAGGTGGGGGTTGGATAGTGGGTTTGTGTGTTGGTTGTGTTGGTGTTGTGCTAGGGGGTTGTAGATAGGTGGGTGTTTATGTGGTTAGGTGTTGGTCTAGGAGGGTGTGGGTTGGGTTGTTGGTTGTGGTGGTGGGGTTGTTGGTGTTTGGTAAGTGGTGTTTTGTGGTTTTGGTGTGTGGTTTTGGTTGTGGGTTTGTTGTGGGTTTAGTTTGTGGGTGATTGTGGGTTGGGTTATGTTTGATTTAGGAGGGTTTGGTTAGCGAGGGGTGTGTTTTGGTTTGTTAGGTTGTTTTTGTTTGGTTGTGTTATTTTGTGTGTTAGTTTTGTTGGGTTTTGGTAGGTGGGTTTAGGGGTGTTTTTAAGTTTGTTTTGTGTGTTGTGTGTTTGTGGTGGTAGGGGGTGGGGGGGTTGGTTGTGTGTAGTTGGTTGTTGGTGTTGGGGGGTTTTGGGTTGTTTTTTTGGGGGGGTAGTAGGGGTAGTGTGGGGGGTGGTTGTTAGGTATTGGGTAGGGGTTAGGGGGTGGGGGTTTAGGTTGGTGTGGTGTTTGTGGGGGTTTTGGGTTGGTGGTTTGGGGGGTGGGTAGGGTTGGGGTTTTGGTGGGGTTGGTGTAGATATGTTTGTAGTTGGGGTTACGTTTAGGGGTTGTGTGGGTAAGGAGGGGTTTTGGGTGGGTGGGTGGGGTGTGGGTTTGTTTTTTTGTGGGTGGGTTGTTTGTGTAGGTGGGTTTGGGGTGGTGTGGGTGGTTGGGTAGGGTTTGGTGTAGGGGGTTATTGTTGGTTGTTTGGGTGGGTTGTGTGGGTGGTGTGTTTGGTTTTGGTGTTGGGGGTTGTAGTTTTGGTGTGTGGTTTTTTGTTGGGTGGTGGGTCGTGGGTTAGTGTTTGGTGGGGTTTGTGGGGTTAGGTGGGGTGGTTTGTGGGGGGTATGTAGTGGGTGGTTGATTGTGGGGGGGGTTATGTTCGGGGTGGTGGTATGGTGTTTTAAAGGAGGCTGGGGGGTGCCGTTGGAGGGGGGTATGGTTGTGGGTGTGTGTTTTTTTGATGTTGGGTGGTTTTTTGGTTGTTTGGGGGAGGGGCTCGTTGGTTGTTTGGGGTTTAGGGTGGTTTAGTTGTGTGGGTGTGTTGTGGTGTGTAGGAGTTGGTGTATTGGGGTTTTTGTGTGGGTGGTGTTTGTAGGGTTAGGTGTTTTTGGTGTGGTTTGCAGGGTTGTGTTTTTTGGGTTGTGGGGGTGGGTAGGGCGAGTGTGGTTAGTTGGGTTGGGGAGGTGTTGTGTTGTGTTGGGTGTGGGTGTTGTTAGTTGGTGGTGGTGGGTTTGTTTTGGGTGGGTGTTGGTTTTTTTGGTTTGTTGGGTTGTGTGCTGGGTAGGTTGGGGTGCATGTATGGGTTTAGGTGTTTTTTTGTTGTTGTAGGAGAGTGTACTAGTGCAAGGGGTAGTAGTGGGGTGCGGGTTTATGGGGGGGTGGGTAGTGGGGTGTTGTGTGGGGGTTGGGGGGGTTAGGTATTGGGGTGGTTGTTTGGGTTGTGGTTGTGCATTTTTGGTCGTTGGTGTTTTTGATTGGTGTAGGGGGTTTGGGGGTAAGTAGAGGGTTTAGGGTGGTTAGTTATGTGTAGGGGGGTTAGGAGTTAGTGGTGCTTTTGGTAGGAGTAGTGAGTATTGGTGTGTGGGGGTCTGTTGCTTAAGGGGTGGGGTTTGTCGGGTTGGTGTTTAGGGGGGGTTGAAGTTAGTTAGGTGGTTTTGTTTGGTAGGGTTTGGGGGGTGGGTTATTGGGTTAATTGTGGTGTTGTGTGGGGTGTGGGCGGGGTGGTAGGGGTGGTTATTAGGGTGTGTGTGTTGTTTTTTTTGGCGGTTGGTGTTTGTGTGTTTGTTCAAGGCTTAGGGGTTTGGTGTGTTGGGTGTAGTTGTTTTGTGTAGGGGTTTGTGTGTTGTGGGGGGTGGGGTTGGTGTGGGGGGCAGGAAGAGGGCAGGTTTATATAGCGGTGTGGTGTTGTGGGTGGGTGTGGTATGGGTTTTGTGTGTTAGGTTATGTGGGGGGGGTTGGTTGGTTTATGGGGGTGGTTGTTTTGTATGGTTTTTGGTGGGTTGGTGTTAGGGGTGTAGGTGTGGGGGGTAGGTGTAGGGGGTTTTTTGTGGGGGGGGGTGGGGTATGATTTGGTAGGAGGGTTTGGGGGTATAGGAGGGGGGTGTGGTAGGAGGGGGGGGTTTGTTAGGTATTTTTGGTTGTGTTTTAGAGTAGGGGGGTAGGGGTGTGTGTTTGGTGGTGGTAGGTTTTTATGTTGGGGTAGTTTTATTGAGTAGGGGAGTAGTTTGTTGGGGTGTTGTTTTTGTTGGTTTTTGGTGGTGGTGGGTTTTGTATGGTTGGGTTGCGTAGGAGGGTTAGATTATGTGCTGGGGGTGCTTTGAAGGACTAGTGCAAGGGGTGGGTACAGAGATTAGATATGTGCTGGGGGTGCTATTGGGAGAGGAGGAGGGCTCTTGTGCTAGAAGGGGTTAAGTCAAGGCAGGAAGAGGGCCCCAGGATGGGGGGAGTAGAGGTTGTGAGGGACAGGGTAGGGGGTAAGTGAGGGCGGGAGGAGGTGGAGGGCTAAGTCAGGGCAGGGTATGCCCTACTATAAGGGTTAGTGCGCAGGAGCCGGGGTGTAAGAGGGTTAAGTCAGGGCAGGTTAGTTGAGGTGTGTGGTGGGAGGGTGAGGATGGAGGGCCAGTGCAGGTGGTGCTTTGGGGTTGGATATGTGCTAGGGGGTGTGGATTATTTGCTAAGGGGTGTCAGATATTTGCTGGGGGTGCTTTGAGAGGGCTTAGTGCAGGGGAGGGTACGGGAGTTAGATATGTGCTGGGGGTGCTTTGAGAGGACTAGTGCAAGGGGGAGGGTTACGGGGGTTAGATATGTGCTGGGGGGTTGCTTTGGGAGAGGTAGAGGGCTTGTGGTAGAAGGGTTTAAGTCCATTGCAGGAAGAGATCGTCACATCAGCGCTCTGCATGAGAGGTTTATTTTCCGGTATGTCATCCCTGGTTACCCCTACCCAAAGAAACACCCCAAAGAAGATGTCAACTTCCTGTCAGAAAATGTGGATTTAGGCCGTGGACAACTCTGGCTTTTATTGTCCCTCCGGTCCTGACCAACCTGTCTCAGCCATCGGTGACTTTTTCAAACGCTACCCAAATACATAGTGGGAGTCTTAGCTTAGGGTACAGCACTACACAGTCCTAAGGCAACAATAACACCAGGGTCTCGAAAGATGTGATGGCCTTCATACTTTGAGGAAGACCCTAATCTGCAACGTTCATTTTAACACATTTTCTTTACAGTTTTTTTAAAAAGTGAAAACAAAGAAAAAAAAACCACACAAAAGAACAAAAAAAAAATAAAATAAAAAAGAACGTGACTCCAGCGCTGTCGGAGGTGATTTTAAACCTACCACAGTTAAAAAAAATTAGCCAATTTGTTGAAGGCATGGTGGAAGGGGGTTGTAGGAGAGATTTGGCTCCTAACAGGGGACGGATTTTGCACCCATGCTTCGGCATATTTTTTTTTAGGCAACATATTGCGATAAAAAATGGTTTTATTTTTACAAATGTTTGTATTGTATTTGCTTTACAGGAATGTTATGGCCTTACTGTTATACTGTAATGTTACTTTTTGTTCTATATGGTTAACCATCATTTTTTTAGCAGGTAAGCGCAATTCAGGCAGCCACTGCAGCTCTGATTTGATTTATCTTTGACATGCAACAGCGTTTGCTTCCCACGATACCTATCCCTTACCGATAGGGAAATGTCAACAACAGGGGGGGATTCTACAAACATTTTAAAGGGAACTGCTGTATCCATATGTAGCACCCATAGTGTGCTGAAGGATAGTACATGGTTGTGAGAACAGGTAAATTATTGCAGGCTTGCCTGGCAGCCAAGCCAGGGTGTGTTTTTTTGATTATAGAGCTGGGAGTGGCTCAGGGTAGTGCTGGGAGGTTGACCTAAAGGGTAGTGCAACATCAGGGACCCCCCACTTCTTCCCAGAATGTTTCAGGTCTGTTTTTTGAAACAGAGGTGGAAGAGGAGAGGTGGAGCTGCCTGGGTGTTCTGATGAGCCCATGGACCCATCCCCAATCTGGAATGGGCAGGGGGGACAGGCCACCTAAAATACCAAGAGTCAAGCCCAGCTTGTGTGAAGTTGTATCGGGAAGTGAAAGATGGAGAGTTTAGAGTCTAAAAGGACCTGTTGAGGAGACTCCTCAGTACTGGGAGGGGGCCATGCTCGGGTGACAGAAGACCACAGGAGAAGCAGAGGGACAACCCAGGCTTAGGGAGGGAGAAAGAGAGAAAGTGAAGAGAGAGAGAAGGAGTGAGGGAGGAGAGAGAGAGTGAGAGAGAGAGAGAGAAGAGCGTGACCTGAGAACGAGGAAAGAGAGAGAGAAAGAAGGTGAGATGGGAAAGAGAGAAGGAGAAAACGAGAGAGAAGAGAGAAGAAAAAGAGATGGAAAGAAAAGGCATGAGGAGAGAGGAGAGAGAGTAGAAGAAAGTGAAGGGAAAAGAAGGTGAGAGAAGAGAGATAGAGAGAGAAAGAGAAAGAGAAAGAGAAGAGAAAAGAATAAAGAAGAGTAAGAAGAACACAGCTGGGCAAGTCTTCAGGATTTCCACAGGAGGCAAAAAAAAGGAAGGGTCCCCCTTTTGGGGTGAGTGTTCACAAAGACTGGTATATGGACTAGGCGGCACGCTCTGAAGAGACTGAGAATAGCATCAGCATAGTGTATGGGTTGCACATCCAGCGTCTGGAGGATTGTGGTGGCCTGTACAGGCAGTAGGAAAGGTGGCAGCTGGAGAATGAGAGGTCTGGCAAGTCTGAATCGATGGTACTGGTAAGCAGTAGCCACAGGGACAGCATAGCACTGAAAATTTCTATATCTATTGTGCTACATACAAATAGGGGCCCCACCGGACCCCTTCCTTGCAAAGGTGCATCTGCCTTTAAGGCCTGGCTGAGCCAGTGTACCAGACCTATACAGTGCTAGGACTGGACCGGGAAATGCAAGCCTAGTGATGTGCCTGGAGAATGTGGGAGAGATAGTCTGCACGTCAAGTGAAGTGCAGGAGGAGAAGAAGGAGATTGTATCTACTGTGAATTTATATAGTTAAGTCCAAACAATTTTGATTGTCAGTTTACCTGGTGGGCAACTCATAAGTCCCCCTATCCCCAACCAAGTAAAATTCCCCCACAATAAAATACAAAAAAATAAACAAGTGACAGGGACTGCTTTCCCATGTCTCTGGAAGCTTGAAAAGTGAGCTGTCTTGGCTAGGCAACAGACCGGCTGACTGACAGTCCCACAACATTCAGCAGCCCCTAGTGGGGGGGTACCGCTACACATATATTAGATTCAACAGGCGCCAGCTAAAAAATTTGGGTTTACCACCCTTGTAAAGAGATGCGGCGGTTAGTGTGTGCCACAGGCTGGAAAGAGGCCTTAGCTGCCTATCCAAACGTATCCTTGATGGTTTCACGCATTAAGGAAGGCTTTTGCTATTTTTGTATTTTGTAGCGTAGCAATTGCAGAGGAGGGATTACTGTGACGCAGTTGGCCAGCTTTTAAACCGTGTATTGAAATGTATGTGATCCG
>CM053032.1:57107544-57125044 GCA_028564925.1 Lithobates sylvaticus
TCAGGTTTTTTAATATAGCTCAGGTACCCCCAAAATTACCTAATAAAGGTATAACCCCCTATTGCCCCTAGTTAACCCTTTCACCCCCTTTTGCCATGTCATTTTTTTTTTGTATTACTTACGTGACGCTGATCACCTGTATAAAAGTTACGGGTGACACTGAGTTAGATAGATTTTATTTTTATACTGTCAGGGCACCTGCCATTTATTACCCAATAACGGTTTAAACCCCCTGATCGCCCGGCGGGTGATATCAAGGTTTTAGGATCAAATAAGGTCTGCGTCGCCCCAGGTTAGTGCCAGTACCGCAAACACCCACGCGCAAAGCATACACCTCCCTTAGTGGCATAGTATCTGAACAGATCAATATCTGAACTGATCAGATCTATACTAGCGTCCCAGCAGTTTAGGGTTCCAAAAAAAACGCATTGTTAGCGGGATCAGCCCAGATACCTGCTAGCACCTGCGTTTTCCCCCCTGCCCAGCCCAGCCCAAGTGCAGTATCGATCGATCACTGTCACTTACAAAACACTAAGCACACATAACTGCAGCGTTCGCAGTCAGGCCTGATCCCTGCGATCGCTAACATTTTTTTTTGTGGTAGCGTTTTGATTCATTTGCTAACAGTCAGGAGCTTTTTTACCTATGAATTTCAAAAAAATAAAAAAAACAAAAATAGTTGTCGTTTTATTTGTTCTCTCTCTCTCACTCTATTCTCTCTCTATTGTTGCTCTTTTTTTACTCCATTCTATTCTGCAATGTTTTATTATGTTTTATCATGCTTGCTTTTCAGGTATGTAATTTTGTTTACTGTGTTTTAGTGTAAAGCATTTTTTTGTTTTCAGGTGCGCCATTCAGTTGCAGCGCGGATTTATTTATCTTGACAGCAACAGCGTTTGTCCCACGATACATAAAGCCCGCGACTCCAACGCTGTAGGAGGTGATTTCACCACCACAGTTAAAAAAAAAAAGAGCATATATGCCGAAGCATGGGGGCAGCAGGGGGGGGGGGCGGAGCGATTGGCTCCTAATGCCACGTACATACGGTCGACATTCCGACCGTGTGTACACGGCATAACTTTTGCGGGAGGATGCCCCCATGCATCGGCATATATACATGGTGCATATATGCCCATCATTAGAAGTGGGTGGATGAAGGGAGGTATTCTAATGGTGGGCATACCCACCAATCAATCTCTTTTTTTTTCGTTCAGCCAAGAGGCTGCATGAAAAAAAAAGATTACAATATATGTCCAGTATGTGCTGGACTTTGAATGGTTATACCAGAATGATGCCTGCAGGTTTAGGTATCATCTTGGTATCATTCTTTTCAGCCAGTGATCGGCTTTCATGTAAAAGCAATTCTAGCGGGTAATTAGCCTCTAGACTGCTTTTACAAGCAGTGGGAGGGAATGTCCCCCCTCCCGGATATAAACCACGCCATTGGGAAATTGGGAAAGCATTTTATCACACCAATCTAATAGACCCCAATTTTTTCAAAAAAAGAGTACCTGTCACTGCCTATTGCTATCATAGGGGATATTTACATTCCCTGAGATAACAATAAAAAATCATAACAAAGAAAAAAAATGGAAGGAACAGTTTAAAAATAAAATAAAAAAGCTAAATAAATTAAAAAAAAAAAAAAAAAAAAAAAATAAAAAAGCACCCTGCCCCCCCTTCTCTTGCGCAAAGGCGTACACAAGCGTTGGTCTGGCGTCATATGTAAACAGCAATTGCACCATGCATGTGAGGTATCACCGCGAAGGTCAGATCGAGGCAGTAATTTTAGCAGTAGACCTCCTCCGTGAATCTAACGTGGTATCATGTAAAGGCTTTTAATGTCTTTTAAAAATGTATGTAGTTTGTCGCCACTGCGTGTTTGTGCGCAATTTTAAAAGCATGTCGTGTTTGGTATCCATGTACTCGGCCTAAGATCATATTTTTTATTTCATCAAAAATTTGAGCAATATAGTGTGTTTTAGTGCATTAAAATAAAAAAAAGTGTATTTTTTTCACAAAAAATGCGTTTGAAAAATCGCTGCGCAAATACTGTGTGGAAAAAAAAAATGCAACACCCCACCATTTTAATCTGTAGGGCCTTTGCTTTAACAATATATATAGTGTTGGGGGGTTCAACGTAATTTTCTTGCAAAAAAAAAATATGTAATATGTAAACAAAAAGTGTCAGAAAGGGCTTTGTCTACAAGTGGTTAGAAGAGTGGGTAATGTGTGACATAGGCTTCTAAATGTTGTGCATAAAATGCCAGGACAGTTCAAGGGCCCCCCCCCCCACCAAATGACCCCATTTTGGAAAGTAGACACCCCCAAGCTATTTGCTGAGAGCAATGTTGAGCCCATTAAATATTTTTTTTTTTTTGTCCCAAGAGATTGAATAATGAAAAAAAAAAAAATATATATATATTTTTTTTTACAAAAAGTTGTCACTAAATGATATATTGCTCAAACATGTCATGGGCATATGTGGAAATACACCCAAAATACATTCTGTTGCTTCTCCTGAGTACGGGGATACCACATGTGTGGGACTTTTTGGGAGCCTAGCTGCGTACGGAACCCCAAAAACCAATCACCGCCTTCAGGCTTTCTAAGGGTGTAATTTTTTTATTTCACTTCTCACTGCCAATCACAGTTTCGGAGGCCATGGAATGCCCAGATGGCATAAAACCCCCCAAAATGACCCCATTTTGGAAAGTAGAACACCCCAGCTATTTGCTGAGAGGTATGGTGAGTATTTTGCAGATCTCGCTTTTTGTCACAAAGTTTTGAAAATTGAAAAAAAAAAAAAAAAAATGTTTTTTTTTTACTTTACTTTCTTCATTTTCAAAAACAAATGAGAGCTGTAAAATACTCACCATGCCTCTCAACAAATAGCTGGGGTGTCTACTTTCCAAAATGGGGTCATTTGGGGGGGGTTTTGTGCTATTTTGGCATTTTATGGCCTTCGAAACTGTGATAGGTAGTGAGGAGTGAAATCAAAAATTTGCACCCTCCTCCTGTACCGACCTTTGGCTTGCCCCTGGATTGCTGCTCTCTGGATTGTGTTTGACCCTCGGCCTGTACCTGGATTCTCCTGTCTTCTCCAACCCTAGACCCTGGCTCTCCTCTGGACTTCTCTTGCTGCACAGACCCTGCTCCAATATTCAGACTGTGTTTTGCTCCCATCTTGATCTGGACTGTGTTTGACCCTCGGCCTGCTTCTCAGATTGTGCAGATTGTGTTTGTCTCCCATCTTGATCTGCACTGTGTTTGACCCTCAGCCTGCTTCCCGGATTGTCCTGCTCAGCAGATCCCTGTGTGTCCTGAACCTACTCTCCAGCTGCCTTCTAGCAAGTCCCGGACCACCCGGTAACTTGTGCCTCTTGGTGCCAGCCATCCTCTGTACCACATTCAGGGGTTGGCGTGCGCTGAGTCGCAACAGGGACCGCTCTTGGCATCTTGGCCTTGGTGAGTACCATTTATCTGATACCCCCGGGCCCCCTATCCACTGACACCCTCCATGCGCACCACATTGCGTGCATGGGGGGGAAGGTCTTAAAATCGAAAAATACCCTAAACAGGCTATCTCACCCATTGCCCTCCTTTGGCAAAACCCAACCCTAGAGCACATCTACAAATTACCTGAGCCCCATGCCTGGACCAAATTTAACATAAAAACAAAATGAAACCTGACTCCCCTCCTGGGTGTTGGAGATGTGGTGTGATTCCTGGGGACTTCGCCCATATCTTCTGGACCTGCCCAGCAATTACCAGTTACTGAAAGGAGATTCTAGACTTTACCACGCAAATTACCTCTGTGCCACTACAACCATCAATGGCAATCTGCATACTAGGCCTGATAGAGCAACTAATCCCTATGGTGGCAGGACGCATGCTGGTGGGACTCCTACTGTTTTATGCCCGCAAAGCCATAGCTCTTAGTTGGCGCAAACCAACCCCCCCTCCTCTCTCCCTATGGAAACAACTCTTCAACAATAGCCTACCTCTGTATAAAGACACGTACGCCAATAGAGGCTGTCCCAACAAGTATGACAAAGTTTGGTCTAAATGGCTGGCGGATCCCTCCTCTGCTTCGGAGGTCTCTTAGCAGAATCTGCGCAATCTAGCCCTCAAGTGGGTGCCAACTGTACACAATGAGTACATCAGATGTTATTTCACCATATACAAATGTTAACTACAGTATCCAATGAACGGTGCTGATGTACAAATAACCACAATCTATGCTCTATGCTTGCTGTCTATGTATGAAATAACTAAAATGAGGTCCCCGCAGGGATCACATTGTTACCATGTAAGACCAATGTATGTTTAATTGTTTGTTTTTTGTTCTGCTCATTGCAATTCAATAAAAAGATATTAAAAAAAAAAAAGTACCGTATTTATCGGCGTATAACACGCACCGGCGTATAGCACGCACCCCAAGTTTAGGAAGGCATTTTAAGGGAAAAAAGTTTTAGGAGGAAGTTTAGGGGAAAAAAAAAACCGTACATTTAAGCGTCATTTGCAGCTTGCCCAGCGTCATTTGCAGCTTCCCCAGTGTCATTGCAGCTTGCCCAGTGTCATTGTAGCTTGCCAGCGTCATTTGCAGCCTTGCCCGCGTTTAAATTTCCCGAAGACCGAAGTGCCGCCGAAAAAGACTGAGCCGACTGTTCGGCTCCGCTCGCGGTCCCGCCTCCCTGCTGTTTCCGGAGCGAGGGCAGGGAGGCAGGACTACGAGCGGAGCCGAACAGTCGGCTCGGTCTTTTCCGGTGGCGATTCAGGTCTTTTTCGGCAGCGCTTGCTATTTTTCGGCGCCGCTTGCTATTTTTGTCATTATTTTGGGGGGGTATCGGCGTAAAACACGCACCCACGACTTTCCCCCCATTTTAAGGGGAAAAAAGTGCGTGTTATACGTCGATAAATACGGTAGTTTACAGCATTTACTTTCTAAAAAATCCTTTTCGTGATTTGAGAGTGTGAAGTTGACATTTCAGGCCAGATTTCATTTTTTTCTCCTTACATCTTACAAAAACAAGCTTGACTGGTGGAGAGAGAGATATCACTGCTCCAGGTAGGTCAAGCGACAGTGGAAAACCTTCTCATCCAGCTTGGAAGCCCAGGTGCCGGCAATGCCTATAGCAATCAAAAACAGGAAGAAGATCTGGACAGCCGCACTCAAAAAACGTTTTTTTGCCTTTTATTCAAAAATTCTTGTGAACAAAAATACATGCCACAGCAGGAACAGACAGGAGCTAACGCGTTTCACACTTCAATGTAGTGCTTAGTCAAGCTCAAGCTTGACTGGTGGGCTATTAAGCAAAGAAAAAGCTGGATTGTTTATGTTTTATGTCATTTATTTAGTATTAGGGCTCTTGCATGTAGGTCAGGTGAGCCTGATTAGCAAATTCCAAGTGTATTTCCTCCACATGGCGGCCCTGTCATTGACATGAATGGCTGTGCACCGTTGTACTCATGTATATGGTGGCACTATCATAAACCCAAATATGGCATATGCTAACAATAGAAAATGCTCTTGTAGTTATGATCCAATATATACATGAGGATGGCAGAGCACAGCCATTCATGTCAATGACATGCTGTACACTGCATCTGGGATGCCCAGGCAGAGCAAATACCTGGGGAATTATGCTAAATGGGTTCAGCCGACCCCTATTCAAGAGCCCTTTTTTGCACCGGATGACACTCAGACCTTGTGCAAGACTGCAATGTAAGGTTCGCCTACTGGTACCATTGAAAGGAGTATATATCATTTTTTTATGTGAGGGAGATGTTTAATTAAAATAAACAGTGCTTTAATCATTATTTCTATGATAGGACTTGGATGCTATTAGGCTGGGAGCTATGCTTTATTATTTTTTTTAATTTTAGGAAATAAATAAGATTTGTTGTTGTGTGCCCTATTACAAAAATAACATTTTTAAGCCTGGTGTAAAAAACACCATGGAACCTGCACCACTGTTCTTTTTAAGAAATGGTTGCCAACACAATGATCGTAGGTGATGGGAGTAACTATATTCCAATGTGAGAATCCTACAGACCCAAAACCAATGCAATACATCACAGCAAATAAGTGTAATTGCAATATATTATATTGCTATATACTGTATATTATGGTGCGTTATATTTTAATGAAAGCAGCAAGTCAGATTCTTTATTACATACACAATGTACTGGAGAACATAAAAAAAAAAAAGAATTATGTAACTTGCAACTCAGGCAGTTTTTGTTTCAGATTATTTGAGGCTGATGTTATAAAAGCTGATACAAAATTAGCAATGAGCACAGCTGTAAGGGGAGAGGGACAAATGAAAGTGGTTCTAAAGGTTCAAGGTTTTTTACCTTCATACATTCTATGCATGAAGGGTAAAAAACCTTCTGTGGTGCAGCAGCCCCCCCCCCCCCTAATACTTACCTGAGCCCCTATCTTGATTCAGCAATGTGCACGGGAGCCTTGGCACTCCAGGGACTCTCCCCCTCATTGACTGAGACGGCACCGGGAGCCATTGCCTCCCACTGCTGTCAATCACAACCAGTGAGCCAATAAGAAATGAAAGGGGGCGGGGTTGAGCTGCAGCTCCGGAGCACGTGTGCTTGGGTGCCCAAACAGCAAGCTGTTTGCTCTGAGGGAACTTGGCAGGAGGAAGGGGCCAGGAGTGTCGGCGGGGGACACCAGAAGAGGAGATCTGGGGCTGCTCTGTGCAAAACTACTGCACAGAGCAGGTAAAGTATAACATGTTTATTATTTAAAAGAAAAAAAAAATTACCTTTAATAACACTTTAACCACTTGCTTACTGGGCACTTAAACCCACCTCCTATCCAGACCAATTTTGAGCTTTCAGCGCCGTCGCACTTTGAATGACAATTGCGCGGTCATTACAACACTGTACCCAAATGATAATTTTTATAATTTTTTTCCCCCAAATAGAGCTTTGTTTTGGTGGTATTTGATCACCTCTGCGATTTTTATTTTTTTGTTAAAATATTTTAAAAAGACCGAATTTAAAAAAAAAAAAAGTGATGGGCACCGATAGGTGGCAGTGATGGGCACTGATGGGTTACACTGATGGGCAGCACTTTTAGGTGGCACTGATTGGCGGTGCCACCAATGGGCACTGGTCCGTCATTGATGTACGCTGATGAGCCGGCAGTGATGGGCACCGATAGGTGGCACTGGTGGGCATTGATAGGTGGCACTTGTGGGCATTGACAGGTGGCACTTGTGGGCATTGTTAGGTGGCATACATGAGGCATAATTGCCTCTGACTTTTCGGGACCGATGTCCCTTTAAGATGAGCCGATGATCAGCTTTTTTTTTCTCCTCGCTGTCAGCGTGAGGAGAAAAAAAATAATCACCGAGCTTTTGTTTTCATCATGTGATCAGCTGTCATTGGCTGACAGCTGATCACATGGTAAGGGGCCGGGACCGGCCCCTTACTCGGATCGCTGATCACCCGAGTCTCAGTGTCCACAGCACGCTCCACACGCGCCCTACTGGGCACGTGTAGGTGGCCGTCATTCGGCCATAGCGGATGTCAAGTGGTTAATGCCTAAGTTTATTTAAATATTTTTCATATCAAAGCAAGGGACTGCACTGTAGTTTCACTTTAACCACTTGACATCCGGCCGTAGCCGAATGACGGCTTTGGCGCGGATGTCAATTCCCGGGAGGGCGTAATATGACATCTTCCGTTTTCCTCGCTCCCTGTGCGCGCTCACGAGCGCGCAGCAGGGACATTCTTTGTTGGCCGTGTCCCTCGGACACAGCCAATCACAGATCGCTGTAAACGGCCAATCACAGCGTCCGTTTACAGCGCGATCGGCGTGTCCATGGGGAGATGATCTCATATGTAAACAGAGATAGCGTGTGAGGAGGGGGAGATGAACGGCTGCAGCGGCCGTAAGTGTAAAAAAAAAAAAAAAAAGAAATAAATGTGCCATCTGTCCCCACTTCCACCACTGCCATCTGTCCCCACTGCCAGTGCCATCTGTCCCCACTGCCATCTGTCTCCAGTGCCATTTGTCCCCAGTGCCACATGTCATCAGTGCCACATAGTGCTATCTGTCATCAGTGCCATATCAGTGTCACGTGTCATCAGTGCCACATATTAGTGCCATCTGTCATCAGTGTCACGTATTAGTGCCACCTGTCAGTGTCACATGCCATCTGTTATCAGTGTCATCAATGCCACGTATCAGTGCCATCTGTCATCAGTGTCACATGTCATCGGTGCCACGTTTTAGTGCCGTCTGCCATCAGTGCCACATATTAGTGCCATCTCTCATCAGTGCCACGTGATTTCAGTGCCACGTATAAGTGCCATCTCTCATCAGTGCCACGTATAAGTGCCATCTCTCATCAGTGCCACATATTAGTGCCATCTGTCATCAGTGTCACGTGTCATCAGTGCCCCCCATATTAGTGCCATCTGTCATCAGTGCCACATCAGTGTCACGTGTCATCAGTGCCACGTCAGCGTCACGTGTCATTGTCCTGGTGCTCCAGGGCTTTCAAAAGTGTACTAGGCAGTCAACAATTTAGATGTGTAATTTATGCTCCTAGAACACGTGATGGCGCTCCCTGCATTTTGGGCCTCTCTAAGTGGCCAGGCTGTGGAAAAGTCCCACACATGTGGTATCGTTATACTCAGGAGGAGTAGCAGAATTTATATTTTGAGGTGTCATTTGTGGTATACACATGCCATATGAGAGAAATAACCTATTACAATGACAATTTTGTGGAAAAAAATAAAAAATAATAAATTTTGCAAAGAATTGTGGGAAAAAAATGACAACATCAAAAGCTCACCATGCCTCTTACTAAATACCATTGGAATGTCTACTTTCAAAAAAATGGGGTCATTTGGGGGGTATTTTTGTACTTTCCTGGCTTGTTCGGGTCACAAGAAATGAGATAGGCCACCAGTGCATCAGGTGTGATCAATTTTGTATAATTTGCACCACAGTTTGTAGAGTCTGTAACTTTCACAAAGACCAAATAATATCCACTAATTTGGGTTATTTTTACCAAAGATATGTGGCAGTATAAATTGTGGCAAAAATTTATGAAGAAAAATTAATAATTTCCTACATTTTATCACAGAATCAAAGAAAAATGCGTTTTTTTTCAACATTTTCGGTCTTTTTTCATTTATAGCGCAAAAAAATTAAAAAACCAGAGGTGATCAAATACCACCAAAGAAAGCTCCATTTGTGGGAAAAAAAGGACAAAAATTAATTTGGGTACAGTGTTGCATGACTGAGTAAGTGTCATTCAAAGTGTGAGAGCACCGAAAGCTGAAAATTGGTCTGGATAGGAGGGGGGTTTAAGTGCCCGTAAGCAAGTGGTTAAAATAACAAACGTGTTATGCATACCTTCTCTGCTTAATGTTTTTGCACAGAGCAGCCCCTATCCTCCTCTCCTAGGATCCCCCACCAGCACTCCAGCCTCCTCTACGCTTCCTATGGGGGAACTTGTGTGTGCTCACTCCCGAGCTTCAATGTCAGTATCTATTGACACAGACACCGGAACTTGGCCCCATCCCCCGCTCTGAGCTTTTCACTGACAGCAGCAGGAAGCAATGTCTCCCGCTGCTCTCAGCCAAACCTATGAGACAGCAGAGAGGGGAGAAGAGCTGCTGCAGACTTGCATTTACGTCTTCTCCCCCCACCTAAAAATGTATTTCTTACCACACATGTATGGTGTGAACAGGGTACAACAATTGTTTTCTGTGTGTCTAGTTCACACCATACTTGTGAGATGGTGTGCAGAAAAATACAGCAGAGTCTCTGTAGAGGTCGAGTCCCATCCACCAGGGGTCAGAACAATAGCTTTACAATCAATAAAGCTCATATTTCCTGCTAGAGAGCACTAGCTCTAACTAATAAGGGAGCGGGTCGGGCTTCTGCAGAGAGACCACTGCTTGCTCAACACATATTGGGAACTGAGAGACTGGCTCCCCATCAGGCCTGCTTTTCTTTTGATTGACAGCAAAGAGCAGTAGATGGATTTGAATGCAGCTATTGGACTGAATAGCAGCTATGGATCTGCCTGTCGCTGTATGCTGTCAAAAGTAAAGCAGACCTGATGGGGAACTAGTCTCTCAGTTCCCCAACAGGGAACCAAAGGTATTTAGTTTTTTTTTAGGCGTTTGCCTACATCAGATCGCATGGTACAGTAGTACCATGCAATCCGGTTGCATTGCATACAGTACTTTTGGTGCGGTCCGGCGTAATTTTAGCTCATTGAAATGAACGGGCTGTAATCGCATTGCACCTGGATCGCATGTGAATCACACAGGAATGCACATCGCATTCCTGCACGATTCATGGTGTGAACCAGCTTGATCCTGTTCAGACCTTGCGTAGCAGGAATGTTCCTGCTTGCTGTTTTTAAAGTGCGATTTACAGGAGGAAAAGTGCGTCGGACATATGGCAGCCCATTCACTTCAATGGGTTGCCCTATGTGTGTTTATTGCCCCAAAGAAGCTCCTGCGCCTTTTTGGCCAACAAGCTTAGTGCAATTTTTAACCACGCATTTTGCCAGGACTGCAATGCCATTCTCATGTGTGACAATTTGGAATCACTGCAAATCTGCCAGCAATTTTAAATCGCTTTATGTGAATGGGGCTTTACATCCATGCGGTGAGTTAATGTGCAGTAAAACGCACATTTTACCATACGTTACCACAACACCTACAGCTCTATGCAGTGCACTGTGGTGCCATTTATTCCAAATAGCATTCCATCACACAAATACAGTGTGGTGGGATGCCATTGCGTCAGAATTTTCCTGCAGATCCATATAATCTGGATTGGTGGGAAATAGCAGATTGAATAGCTGCGCACTGTTGTAATCGTGTATACAGCAGTGCTATTGTGAACACGAGTACGGTGTATGCAACAACAAAAAAAAAAAAATGAAAATGTTCTAAATTCTGCATATGCCCATATGCTGGACTTGTGTTTATAACAGCACTTCTGTATATAGAAGTACAGCAGCGTACAGCCATTCATGCCCGCATGGAGGAAATACGCCGGAATTTATGCTGAACACACCCAGCCGGCATATGTGCAAGAGCCCCTAAACCTGAAGAATGAAGAATGTTCTTTTTTTCTTTTGTGTTTCCAATGCATTTTTAAATGAATAATAATTGTAATAGCTAAGATAATATATAACAACTGGAGATGGTTTTACGAAAAACTAAAGACCAGGGCCATTTCCAGGAATAGTAACTGAAATCCAAAATAATTTCTAGGAATAAAACCAGAAAACCAGATACAATTCCACCATAGATGTGCGCACAGGGTGTGCCTAATCACCCCGTACAGTACTGAATCCCCCTGCTTCCCCCTACAGTGCTGCCAGCTTTCCTCCTCTCTCCCCCCAGGCTGCTACTGGGGTTGTGTCAGGATTGAGAGCGGGGGGAAGGGGCCGGTAACTATTTAATTTACCGGCCCCTTTCTTTTATGAATGAACACAGTGAGTGATCTGTACCGATCGCTCCTGTGTTCATTCTTAACTGAAGCATAGTAAACTATGCCGCATAACACAGAGCAATTCCCATTCCTTCACTGTCCAGTGCAGCTGAGCCTGCAGAGAAAGGGACTTGGGAAAGAGAGACCTCAGGGGTCTGTTTAGACCCTTAATATTTCACCAAAACCCACCAATGGGGCTCCTAAGATAATTGTAAACAAATAATAAAAAAAATACTGACACCAATCTCTGCTCTACTGACACTGTCCACTGCTCTGCTGATATACACACATGTATGTTTTTGCTCTGTGATACACCCTAATGCAAAAGGCTGTACACACCAATGATTTCACACACTGGAAATCAGGGGCATTTTCAGGAACAAAAACATCTGGAGAAAGTATATAAAACAAAGGACTGTCCTTGAAAATCAGAAATAGCTGACAACATCTGTACGTCATATTATACGGCATGAAATGAGTTAATACAGGAATCCGATTTCATCTGCAGTGCTTCATCCTCCAATCTTTTCCTCTTCATCTGTGCAGCTTTCCACTAAAGAGGTCACAGCATCCAATCTCCCAACTAGAAGAGACAGTCATATTTATTATATATACAGCTGGAAATATAGGATTATTGACCTTAAATACAATACCTAATACCCAAAACCAGCTTTTATCAAACTTTTTACCCCTCAGGAAACTTTAAAATTATTTTCCGGTCAGAGGGTAGTCCCTAGTAAAAAGTGTCATACCTTTTACTCATAGTACATTAGTGTGATCAATAAGTTGACAAAAAAAGTAAGTAACGTTGTGTAGCACATTTGATACCCAGTGCAGATAATTTAGTTACCAATCCCCTACAAAACATTTTCAGAAATACTCTTCGGGAAAATAAATAACCAAAGAAAGGTAGAGCAGGCAATGATAACTGTGGTGTCCTCTAACATTAGTGTAGAAGTGTTTGATGTAAAAGTTGAAGAGTTCAACAAGTGACACGTTGAAGGTTCTGCACAGGGAAGCCTGAGGACTGTCCGATGTCAGAGTGTCCTGTGTGTGCTCAACTCTGTCACACCTCTTCTATCATCTACAGCATTGTACATGATCCATGTCCTGACCCCTAACCTCCCCCCTCCACCCCCCCCCCTCCATTCTCCATGTCCTGACCCCCTCACCTCCTCCATGTCCTGACCCCTCACCTCCGCCATGTCCCTGACCCCTCACCTCCCTCCATTCTCCATGTCCTGACCCCTCACCCCCCTCCATTCTCCATGTCCTGACCCCCTCACCCCCTCCATTCTCCAAGTCCTGACCCCTCACCACCCTCCATTCTCCATGTCCTGACCCTCACCTCCCCATTTCCCATGTCCTGACCCCCCCCCCCCCCCCCCCCCCCCCCCCCCCCCCCCCCCCCCCCCCCCCCCCCCCCCCCCCCCCCCCCCCCCCCCCCCCCCCCCCCCCCCCCCCACCCCCCCCCCCCCCCACCCCCCCCCCCCCCCCCCCCCCCCCCCCCCCCCCCCCCCCCCCCCCCCCCCCCCCCCCCCCCCCCCCCCCCCCCCCCCCCCCCCCCCCCCCCCCCCCCCCCCCCCCCCCCCCCCCCCCCCCCCCCCCCCCCCCCCCCCCCCCCCCCCCCCCCCCCCCCCCCCCCCCCCCCCACCCACCCCCCCCTCCCCACCCCCCCCCCCCCCCCCCCCCCCCCCCCCCCCCCCCCCCCCCCCCCCCCCCCCCCCCCCCCCCCCCCCCCCCCCCCCCCCCCCCCCCCCCCCCCCCCCCCCCCCCCCCCCCCCCCCCCCCCCCCCCCCCCCCCCCCCCCCCCCCCCCCCCCCCCCCCCCCCCCCCCCCCCCCCCCCCCCCCCCCCCCCCCCCCCCCCCCCCCCCCCCCCCCCCCCCCCCCCCCCCACCCCCCCCCCCCACCCCCCCCCCCCCCCCCCCCCCCCCCCCCCCCCCCCCCCCCCCCCCCCCCCCCCCCCCCCCCCCCCCCCCCCCCCCACCCCCCCCCCCCCCCCCCCCCCCCCCCCCCCCCCCCCCCCCCCCCCCCCCCCCCCCCCCCCCCCCCCCCCCCCCCCCCCCCCCCCCCCCCCCCCCCCCCCCCCCCCCCCCCCCCCCCCCCCCCCCCCCCCCCCCCCCCCCCCCCCCCCCCCCCCCCCCCCCCCCCCCCCCCCCCCCCCCCCCCCCCCCCCCCCCCCCCCCCCCCCCCCCCCCCCCCCCCCCCCCCCCCCCCCCCCCCCCCCCCGCCCCCCCCCCCCCCCCCCCCCCCCCCCCCCCCCCCCCCCCCCCCCCCCCCCCCCCCCCCCCCCCCCCCCCCCCCCCCCCCCCCCCCCCCCCCCCCCCCCCCCCCCCCCCCCCCCCCCCCCCCCCCGCCCCCCCCCCCCCCCCCCCCCCCCCCCCCCCCCCCCCCCCCCCCCCCCCCCCCCCCCCCCCCCCCCCCCCCCCCCCCCCCCCCCCCCCCCCCCCCACCCCCCCCCCCCCCCCCCCCCCCCCCCCCCCCCCCCCCCCCCCCCCCCCCCCCCCCCCCCCCCCCCACCCCGCCCCCCCCCCCCCCCCCCCCCCCCCCCCCCCCCCCCCCCCCCCCCCCCCCCCCCCCCCCCCCCCCCCCCCCCGCCCCCCCCACCCCCCCCCCCCCCCCCCCCCCCCCCCCCCCCCCCCCCCCCCCCCCCCCCCCCCCCCCCCCCCCCCCCCCCCCCCCCCCCCCCCCCCCCCCCCCCCCCCCCCCCCCCCCCCCCCCCCCCCCCCCCCCCCCCCCCCCCCCCCCCCCCCCCCCCCCCCCCCCCCCCCCCCCCCCCCCCCCCCCCCCCCCCCCCCCCCCCCCCCCCCCCCCCCCCCCCCCCCCACCCCCCCCCCCCCCCCCCCCCCCCCCCCCCCCCCCCCCCCCCCCCCCCCCCCCCCCCCCCCCCCCCCCCCCCCCCCCCCCCCCCCCCCCCCCCCCCCCCCCCCCCCCCCCCCCCCCCCCCCCCCCCCCCCCCCACCCCCCCCCCCCCCCCCCCCCCCCCCCCCCCCCCCCCCCCCCCCCCCCCCCCCCCCCCCCCCCCCCCCCCCCCCCCCCCCCCCCCCCCCCCCCCCCCCCCCCCCCCCCCCCCCCCCCCCCCCCCCCACCCCCCCCCCCCCCCCCCCCCCCCCCCCCCCCCACCCCCCCCCCCCCCCCCCCCCCCCCCCCCCCCCCCCCCCCCCCCCCCCCCCCCCCCCCCCCCCCCCCCCCCCCCCCCCCCCCCCCCCCCCCCCCCCCCCCCACCCCCCCCCCCCCCCCCCCCCCCCCCCCCCCCCCCCCCCCCCCCCCACCCCCCCCCCCCCCCCCCCCCCCCCCCCCCCCCCCCCCCCCCCCCCCCCCCCCCCCCCCCCCCCCCCCCCCCCCCCCCCCCCCCCCCCCCCCCCCCCCCCCCCCCCCCCCCCCCCCCCCCCCCCCCCCCCCCACCCCCCCCCCCCCCCCCCCCCCCCCCCCCCCCCCCCCCCCCCCCCCCCCCCCCCCCCCCCCCCCCCCCCCACCCCCCCCCCCCCCCCCCCCCCCCCCCCCCCCCCCCCCCCCCCCCCCCCCCCCCCCCCCCCCCCCCCCCCCCCCCCCCCCCCCCCCCCCCCCCCCCCCCCCCCCCCCCCCGCCCCCCCCCCCCCCCCCCCACCCCCCCCCCCCCCCCCCCCCCCCCCCCCCCCCCCCCCCCCCCCCCCCCCTCCATGTCCTGACCCCTTCACCCCCGCCATCTCCATGTCCTGACCCCTCAACCCCCCTCCATTATCCTTGTCCTGACCCTCACCCCCCTTCATTATCCATGTCCTGACCCCTCACCCCCCTTCATTATCCATGGTCCTGACCCCTCACCCCCCCCCTCCATTTATCATGTCCTGACCCCTCACCCCCCTCCATTATCCATGTCCTGACCCCTCACCCCCCTCCATTCTCCATGTCCTGACCCCTCACCTCCTCCATTCTCCATGTCCTGACCCCTCACCTCCCTCCATTCTCCATGTCCTGACCCCTAACCTCCCTCCATTCTCCATGTCCTGACCCCTCACCTCCCTCCATTCTCCATGTCCGGACCCCTCACCTCCCTCCATTCTCCATGTCCTGACCCCTAACCTCCCTCCATTCTCCATGTCCTGACCCCTCACCTCCTCCATTCTCCATGTCCTGACCCCTCACCTCCTCCATTCTCCATGTCCTGACCCCTCACCTCCTCCATTCTCCATGTCCTGACCCCTCACCCCCTCCATTCTCCATGTCCTGACCCCTAACCTCCCTCCATTCTCCAGGTCCTGACCCCTAACCTCCCTCCATTCTCCCTGTCCTGACCCCTCACCTCCTCCATTCTCCATGTCCTGACCCCTCACCTCCTCCATTCTCCATGTCCTGACCCCTAACCTCCCTCCATTCTCCGTGTCCTGACCCCTCACCCCCCTCCATTCTCCATGTCCTGACCCCTCACCTCCCTCCATTCTCCATGTCCTGACCCCTCACCTCCCTCCAGTCAGGGGGCAGTGATGCCATTTTCCTCTCCACAGAGAAGTGTCCTCCCATCTTGTCCAGGAATATAATGTACAATGCTAAAGCTTATAAAAGAGAAGAGGTGTGACAGAGGTGATCACACACAGGACACTCTGACATCTGACAGTCCTCAGCCATCTCTATGCAGAACCTTCAACGTGTCACTTGTTGCACCCAGAAGATTGCATGGACCTCCCTCCCCCTCCACTCATATCATTGCTCTACCTTCTCATATACTCACACGCTCGGTATCTGGGAAGCATGGACATGGCTCATTGTTTGAACTATCAGTTCATTCTGTACACAGAGGGAAAGTTCGATCCCAACCAGGAAAGAAAGTGAAACTGGATCCTGCCGAGGACCACTAGATGTGTAAGAACAGCGGCTTCCAGCAGGGGGCGCTTAGGAGGGATCGCTGTTGACATGCATGGAATGTTGAGCTTCCTGTCACCCTGTACTACACACTGTGTTCTGTCGAGAAAAGTCCTCACGGCGGATAATGACCCCCTGTACTGCGCAGGCGCAGCGCTTGTGCTTGCTTAGTACGAACCAAAACGGAGCCGCCGAAAATGCCTGCGCAGTACAGGGGGGGGTCATTATCCGCCGTGGGGAACCTTTTTCTGCAGGACACCGGCAGCCAATAGAAATGCAGAAAATTGTCTCCCCCACGTATTGCAAGGAACAGCTCTGAGCGCTGATAGGAGCCAGCAGGGCTCCACCAGGAAGGCATTAGGAATCGATCGCAGCACAATCGCTAGGTGCTTTGTCATTGGGAAATTGCAGCCGCGTGATTGGTTGAGGGCGGGGCATTGTGACGTCACTGTAAGGCGCAGCAGTCGGGAGGTGGTATATGTGATGAGCTGTGTGTGTAGCCGTCATTACTTATCTGGACTTTGTAGAGAGAAGGTGTTTATTACATTGTCTCTTCATAATATTGCAGATAGCTTATTATTAGTTTATTCTAACGAGGAAAAACTCAAACTAAGACTAAGAGAGAATATTCTCAGTGAGTAGTTTTTATTTTAAAATCTGAATATTTTGCTTACAATTGCAAAAATGACATTTAGAAGAATGGAGAACATTGAATGGCATGCAGTGTGTGAGGGAGGAGAGAGCCGAGCAAAAGCAGAAGGCTAAGCAATGGAGGGGAGAGGAGGATGCTGCCTCATCAGTTGTCAGAGGGGTCTGGCAGCAGAGGGGACAGGGACAGGGAAGGAAGGAGCATTGGGGAAGAGAGAGAGATGCTGCCTACCTCCAACATTTTTAAAGGAGATGGCAGAGGAGGAGGAGAGGAAAGGAGAAAAAGGATAGAAAGAGGAAGGAGCAGAGGAGGAAAGAAGATAATGCTGCCTACATAAATAATCTAAGGCACTGGCAGACAGCAAAGCGGGAGAGGGTTAAAACAGATTCAGGAGCAAAGGAGAAGAGAGGAGAATGCTGCCTACCTCAAACATTTGAAAGGAGATGGCAGCGGAGGAGGAGAGGAAAAATAGAAAAAAGACCAGAAAGATGAAGGAGCGAGGAGGTGGAAAGAA
>CM053032.1:57127544-57259157 GCA_028564925.1 Lithobates sylvaticus
GGGGGTGATTTTCCCCCAAAAAAAAAAAAAATTTTGGGGGGGTTTTAAAGGGGGGGGTTTTGGGAAAAAAAAGGGGGGAAAAAGGGGGGGGTTTTTTTTTTTTTTTTTTCCCAAATTTTTTTTTTAAATTTTTTTTTTTTCCCCTTTTTAAGGAAAAATTTTTTTAAAAAAAAATTTTTTTTTTTTTCATTTTTTGGGGGGTTTTTTGGGGGGGGTTTTAAAAATTTCCCCCCAAATTTTTTTTTAAAAAAAAAAAAAAAAAAAAAATTTTTTAACCCTTTTTTGGGGGGGTTGGGGGAAAAAAATTTTTTAAAAATTTTTTTCCCCCGGGGGGAAAGGGGGGGGGGAAAAAGAAAATTTTTTTTGGGGTTTTTTTACCCCGGGGGGGGGCCCCCCCTTTTTTTAGTTTTTTTTTTAAAAGGGGGGGAAAAAGGGGGTTTTTTTAAAAAAAAATTTAAAGGGGGGGGGGTTTTTTAAAAACCCCAAAAAAAAACCGGGTTTTTAAAAAAGGGGGGGGGGGTTTCCCCAAAAAAAAAAAGGGGGGGGGGAAAAAAGGGGGGGCCCCGGGGGGTTTGGGGGGGGGGAAAAAAAAAAGCAGGGGGGGGGTGTTTAAAGGGGGAAAAATTTTGGGGGGCGGGGGGGGGGGTTTTTTTTTTTTTTGGGGGTGGGGGTTTTTTTTTTTTTTTTTTGGGGGGGGGCCCAAAAAAAGGGGTTTTTTTTTTTTTTGGGGGGGGTTTTTTTTTAATTTTTTTTTTTGGGGGGGGGGGGGGGTTGGGGGTTTTTTGGGTTTTTTTTGGGGGAAAAAAGGGGGGGGTGGGGGTTTGGGGGAATTTTTCCCAAATGGGGGAGGGGGAAGGGAAATTTTTTTTTAATTTTTTTTGGGAAATTTTTGGGGTTTTTTTTTTTTTTTTTTTAAAATTTTTTTTTTTTTAAAAAAAAAAAAAGGAAGGGGGGTTTTTTTTTTGGGGGTTTTTAAAATTTTTTGGGGGGTTGGGAAAAAAAGGCCCCCTTTTTTTTGGTTTTGGGGGGGGGGAAAAATTTTTTTAAAAAGGGGGGGGGTTTTTTTGGGGTTTTTTTTTTTTTTTTGGGGGGGGGGGTTTTTTTTTTTTTTTGGTTTTTTTTGGTTTTTAAAAAAATTTTTTTTTAAATTTAAAAAAAATTTTTTTTTTAAAAAAAAATTTTTTTTTAAAATTTTTTTTTAAAATTTAAATTTTTAAAATTTTTTTTTAAAAATTTTAAATTTTTTTTTTTAAAATTTTTTTTTTGGTTTTTTAAAAAAAAATTTTTTAAAATTTTTTTTTTAAAAAAAAAAAAAATTTAAATTTTAAAAAAAAAAATTTTTTTTTTTTTTTTTTAAAAAAAAAAAAAATTTTTTTTTAAAATTAAAATTTTTTTTTTTTAAAAATTTTTTTTAAAAAAAAAATTAAAAAAAAAAAAAGGGGGGGTTTTTTTTTTTAAAATTTTAAAAAGGGGGAAAAAAAAAATAAAGGTTTTTGGGGGGGTTTTTTTTTTTTTAAAAAAAAAATTTTTAAAAAAATTTTTTTTTTAAAAAAAAAATTTTTTTTTGGCCCCCAAAAAAAAAAAATTTAAAAATTTTTAAAAAAAAATTTTTTTTTTAAAAAAAAATTACCCCAAAAAAAAAAATTTAAAAATTTTTTGGGGCCCCCCCCTTTTTTTAACAAAACCCCTTTTAAAAAAAACCCCCGGGGGGCCTTTTTTTCAAAAAATTTTTTAAAAAAAAAATTTTTTTTTGGGTTTTTAAAAAGTTTAAAAGGTTTGGGGGGGGGGGGGGGTTTTTGGGGGGGGGGGAAAAATTTGGGGGAAAATTTTTTTTGGGGGGGAAAAAAAAATTTTTTTTTTTGGGGGGGTTTTTTTTTTAAAAAAACCCAAATTTTTTGGCAAAGGGGTTTCCAAAAAAAATTTCCCCTTTCCCTTTTTTTTTTAAAAAAAACCCTTTTTTTAAAAAAAAAAAAGGGGGAAATTTTTTGGGAAGGGTTTTCCCAAAATTTCCGGAAGGGGCCCGGGAAAAAAAAATTTTTTAAATTTTTTTTTGGGGGGGGGGTTTTTTTTTTTTTTGGGGGGGGGGGAAAAAGGGGGGGGGGTTTTTGGGGGAAAAAATTTTTGGTTTTAAAATTTTTAAAAAATTTTTTGGGGGGAAAAATTTTTTTTTCCCCCTTTTTTTCTTTGGGGTTTTTCTTTCAAAAATAAAAAAAAAAATTTTCCTTTTTTTTCCAATTGCTTTCAGAAGTCACCTAATTAGTAAATAGAGTCCACCTGTGTGTAATTTAATCTCAGTATAAATACAGCTGTTCTGTGAAGCCCTCAGAGGTGTGTTAGAGAGCCTTAGTGAACAAACAGCATTGTGAAGGCCAAGGAACACACCAGACAGGTCAGGGATAAAGTTTAAACCAGGGTTAGGTTATAAAAAAATATTCCAGACTTTGAACATCTCATGAAGCACTGTTCAATCTATCATCCGAAAATGGAAAGATTATAGCACAACTGCAAATTTACCAAGACATGGCCGTCCACCTAAACTCACAGGCCGGGCAAAGAGAGCATTAATCGGAGGGGCAGTCAAGTGGCCCATGGTAACTCTGGAGGAGCTGCAGAGATCCACAGCTCAGGTGGGAGGATCTATCCACAGGACAACTATTAGTTGTGCACTCCACAAATCTGTCCTTTATGGAAGAGTGGCAAGAAGAAAGCCATAAAAAATTTTGTTTGTAGTTTGCGAGAAGCTATGTGGGGGACACCGAAAACATGTGGAAGAAGGTGTTCTGGTCAGATGAGACCAAAATTGAACTTTTGGCCTAAAAGCAAAATGCTATGTGTGGCAAAAAACTAACACTGCACAGTACCTTAAAGCGGTTCTAGACACATTTCGTTTAGTAAATCTCTTTGCCTTCCAAATCAGGCAAAGAGTACTAAATGAAGTGTGTTTTTTTTTTTTTTTTCCCACTTACCTTGTAATCGCTGACTTCCTTTCCTCTGTCTCTGCGGCGGTGGGCGGGGTCTCTGCGTCGATCGTCGTCACACCGCACTGTCTCCTGGGATCTGGTGTCCATGATCCCAGGAGTCAGTGCGGACATCTTCCGAAATCTCGCGAGATTTCGGTCACATCTTCCGAAATCTCGCGAGATTTCGTTCACATCTCGCGAGATGTCGGCAGATGTGCCGAAATCTTGCGAGATTTCGGAAGATGTCCGGGAACGTGAGCTACTCTTTGCCGTTACTGCGCACACGCGAGATCGGCGCAGTAACGGCGGTGCATGCTGGGCCATCTGAAGTGCCTGTGTGGGTTCACATGCCTACAGGCAAGATGGCAACCAGCAGGACAGATTTTTTAAAATGATTTTAAATGACGAAAACCGGCAGCAGAGAGTCACAGAAATGGGACACGTGAGTACCTGATTTACATCTCATAATCTACTGCATTGCACTAAAGATAGAAAAACACTACAGACAGTGCAGAACCGCTTTAAACACATCATCTCCACTTTGAAAAACGGTGGTGGCAGCATCATGTGGTGGGGATGCTTTTCTTCAGCAGGGACTGGGAAGCTGGTCAGAGTTGATGGGAAGATGGATGGAGCCAAATACAGTGCAATCTTAGAAGAAAACCTGTAATGCCCTGTACACACAATAGGATTTTCCGACAACAAAACCGTGGATGTTGTTTCAAACTTGTCTTGCATACACACGGTCACACAAATGTTGTCGGAAATTCTGAACGTCAAGAACACGGTGGCGTACAACACGTACGACGAGCCTGAGAAAAATGAAGTTCAATAGCCAGTGGGGCTCTTCTGCTTGATTCTGAGCATGCGTGCATCGGAATTGTGTACACACGCTCGGAATTTCCGACAAGTTTTGTTGTCAGAAAATTTGAGAACCTGCACTTAAACATTTGTTGGTGGAAAATCCGACAACAAATGTTCTATGGAGCATACACATGGTCCGACTTTCCGACAACAAGCTCACATCCAACATTTGTTGTCGGAAAATCCTATCGTGTGTACAGGGCATTAGTCTGTAAAAGACTTGAGACTGGAGTGGAGGTTCACCTTCCAGCAGGACAAGGAGCCTAAACATACAGCCAGAGCTACAATGGAATGGTTTAGATCAGGGGTAGGCAACCCACGGCACACAAAGCCTATTTTGCCAACACTCGACTCCCTCCCCATCAGCAGAGCAGCGCAGGGAAGTGTCAGTGAGACATTAATGCATTCCAATTTCACAGTTCACTGTGCCCCCACACATTGTAAGGATGGGAAACATTGTTTGGTTCTCTAACTTTGCTGTAGCTGTGATCGTCAGCTTTTGTGATAGGGAAGAGATTGGGTGCAGTTCTGCTAGTGGGGTGGGGGGCGGTCCCTGTTTCCTGTTTCTTGGAGGAGGACTGCCATTGGCCACTGCTAAAGCCAATCACAGTCCTGCTAGCCCCACCCACCATCTGGAGGAAGATGACTCGCTTGGTTGCCACTACCAATCTCAGAAAGAAGAAAACCACAATCAGGTGACAGTTTGTGGAATTACTGCAAACTTTGTTGAAATTATTCCTTAACCTTTGCTTCACTTACTACTGAGCCCCTGCACTCTGTGTTCCTTTAAGCCAGAGCCAGTATTCGGTGCAATGAAAATCACACCGCCGCCACACTTGTTCTCAGCTGCGGGGGCCAAACTTATGATCCTGCACACAGGTGAGGCAGAGGAGCAGGGGGGTACAGAGGTGGGGCAGATATGCAGAGGAGAAAGGAGGTACATTGGTGGAACACATGAGCAGGGGGTTACAGTGGTAGGGCAAAAGAGCAGGGGGTACAGTGGTGAGACAGATGTGCAGGAGGTACAGTGGTGGGGCAGATGAGAAAGCTGCAGAGCAGATAAGTTCAGTGTTAGGTAGGGGTGCAACGGATCGTCACCGATCCATGATCCGAACGGGTCACCCTGTTCGGATCGGCACACGCTGCGATCCACGGAGTGCTCCGCGGCCTTAGGAAAGGCCACGCTTCGGCCTAGCTCCGGAGTGGCGGCCATCTTGGTGCACCCGTCGGCCGTTTACAATGTGATCGCTCCGTCAAATGACGGAGCAATCACTTGTAAACAAACCGGCGTCAAGATGACGCCGGTTCCTCTCTCCCCTCTGTGTACAGATCTGTACAGTGGAGGGGAGAGATCGGATGGCAGCAGCACTGTGGGCTGGATCTGTAGTGCCCACAGCGCTGCTCTGTGACAATTGCAGTCACAGCCATCCCTCCATACTCTGCCATACCCAGCCAATACTCTGCCATACCCTGCCAATACTCAGCGATACCCAACCATACTTGGCGATACCCAGCCATGCTCAGCCGTACAGAGCCATACTCAGCCAATATTACAGTGGGGGAGATTGTGGATATTACAGTGGGGACTATATGGTGGTGGAATTTCCACAGGTTTTTGCAAATTCAATTATTATTTGCTGATCCAAAAAAATTATCCGATCCGTGACTCTGATCCGAGGATCGATCCAATCCGTGAGTTTTTTGATCCGTTGCACCCCTAGTGTTAGGACAGATGAGAAGATGGTTCAGCGGCGAGACAGAAGAGCATGGGGGTACTGCGGCGAAGCAGATGTGCAGGGAGGTACAGTGGTGGGGCAGAGGAGAAAGGGGGAACATTGGTGGGGCAGATGAGCAGGGTGGTACTTTGGTGGGGCAGATGAGCAGGGTGGTACAGTGGTGGGGCAGATGAGCAGGAGGTTACAGTTATCTGAAGTGTGGAGTTGCAGGAATTGAGGCTCATCAGAGGCGTGAGAGTGCAGGATGTTAATTTCTCACTACTAAAGTAGTTTACAGCAGACCTTTAAATACCTGGGGGTGTGGATCCGTAGCCTAGTACATCCCGATCTCCTCAAGATGCTGGGATCCCATGAGGCACTCAAATTCTTTACTTTTTCAAGGCGCTGACTGACTTAATCACCCGCCTCTCACAGTAGCCTCATGCCGCCTGCGACTGAGATCCTAGGCGCTGCCCTCCTTAGAATCATCATGACGATTTTGTATTTGGACCCAAAACAAAATCCTTCATGCCCCAAGAGTTTAGAACAGAGGTCCTAAAGACCTATCATGACCACAAACTGGCTGGTCATTTTTGGAACACAAAAGACATCTGAACTTCATCTCCCACTCCTTTTGGTGGTCAGGTTGGAGGCTGGATTGTCAAACCTAAGAATCCTATTGTGTTCCCTGCCAACGCCAACATGGGTCCCCCAAGACTAGACCCTGGGGCCTATTGAGGCCCTTTACCTATCCCTGACCGCCCCTGGGCAGATGTATTCATGGACTTTCTAGTGGAGTTAACCCACCCTTCATGAGGGGTTTTACTCGTTCTCCAGGCAGGCCGCCTACTACTTACCCCTAAACCTGTCCCTGGTAGTTCAGGAGGCTCGGCAACGACTTAAGGCATGGGAATCATTGCCACTTTTATTGATGGGACGTACAAATTTGTTTACAATGAAAATATTACCCAAGTTCACATACTAATTTCGCCACTCTCCACAGTGGATACCTAAATCTTTTTTCACACGTATACATCGCCTCCTCGCCTCTTTCCTGTGGGGATCCCAGTCCCCCAGATACAGCTGGACCACACTGATACGCCCGACCTCTCAGGGTGGCATGGCATGTCTGGATCTATACAAGTACTATTTAGCCACCCAGCTAGTTACGGCTGCCTGGTGGCTCAATCAGGACATCTCCAATCCAGCTACCCAGGTTGAGACAGCACTGCTGGGATCCCATGAGGCACTCAAATTCTTTACTTTTTCAAGGCCCCCCTATCCACTGACACCCTCCATGCGCAGCACATTGCGTGCATGGGGGGGGGGAGGTCTTAAAATTTGAAAAATACCCTAAACAGGCAATCTTACCCAATGCCCTCCTTTGGCGAAACCCAACCCTAGAACACATCTACAAATTACCTGAGCCCCATGCCTGGACCAAATTTAACATAAAAACAAAATGAACCCTGACTCCCCTCCTGGGTGTTGGAGATGTGGTGTGATTCCTGGGGACTTCGCCCATATCTTCTGGACCTGCCCAGCAATTACCAGTTACTGGAAGGAGATTCTAGACTTTATCACGCAAATTACCTCTGTGCCACTACAACCATCAATGGCAATCTGCATACTAGGCCTGATAGAGCAACTAATCCCTATGGTGGCGGGTAGCGCGCTGGTGGGACTCCTACTGTTTTATGCCCGCAAAGCCATAGCTCTCAGTTGGCGCAAACCAACCCCCCCTCCTCTCTCCCTATGGAAACAACTCATCAACAATAGCCTAACTCTGTATAAAGACACATACGCCAATAGAGGCTGTCCCAACAAGTATGACAAAGTTTGGTCTAAATGGCTGGCGGATCCCTCCTCTGCTTCGGAGGTCTCTTAGCAGAATCTGCACAATCTAGCCCTCAAGTGGGTGCCAACTGTGCACAATGAGTACATCAGATGTTATTTCACCATATACAAATGTTAACTACAGTATCCAATGAATGGTGCTGATGTACAAATAACCACAATCTATGCTCTATGCTTGCTGTCTATGTATGACATAACTAAAATGAGGTCCCCGCAGCATTTACTTTCTAAAAAATCCTTTTCTAAATTGAGTGTGAAGTTGACATTTCAGGCCAGATTTCATTTTTCTCCTTACATCTTACAAAAACAAGCTTGACTGGTGGAGAGAGAGATATCACTGCTCCAGGTAGGTCAAGCGACAGTGGAAAACCTTCTCATCCAGCTTGGAAGCCCAGGTGCCGGCAATGCATATAGCAATCAAAAACAGGAAGAAGATCTGGACAGCCGCACTCAAAAAACGTTTTTTTTTTGCCTTTTATTCAAAAATTCTTGTGAACAAAAATACAAGCCACAGCAGGAACAGACAGGAGCTAACGCGTTTCACACTTCAATGTAGTGCTTAGTCAAGCTCAAGCTTGACTGGTGGGCTATTAAGCAAAGAAAAACCTGGATTTTTTATGTTTTATGTCATTTATTTAGTATTAGGGCTCTTGCATGTGGGTCAGGTGATTCCAAGTGTATTTCCTCCACATGGCGGCCCTGTCATTGACATGAATGGCTGTGCACCGTTGTACTCATGTATATGGTGGCACTATCATAAACCCAAATATGGCATATGCTAAGAATAGAAAATGCTCTTGTAGTTATGATCCAATATATACATGAGGATGGCAGAGCACAGCCATTCATGTCAATGACATGCTGTACACTGCATCTGGGATGCCCAGGCAGAGCAAATACCCGGGGAATTATGCTAAATGGGTTCAGCCGACCCCTATTCAAGAGCCCTTTTTCACCGGATGACACTCAGACCTTGTGCAAGACTGTGCAATGTAAGGTTCGCCTACTGGTACCATTGAAAGGAGTATATATCATTTTTTTATGTGAGGGAGATGTTTAATTAAAATAAACAGTGCTTTAATCATTATTTCTATGATAGGACTTGGATGCTATTAGGCTGGGAGCTATGTTTTATTATTTTTTTAATTTTAGGAAATAAATAAGATTTTTTGTTGTGTGCCCTATTACAAAAATACAATTTTTAAGCCTGGTGTAAAAAAACACCATGAAACCTGCACCACTGCTCTTTTTAAGAAATGGTTGCCAACACAATGATCGTAGGTGATGGGAGCAACTATATTCCAATGTGAGAATCCTACAGACCCAAAACCACAGCAATACATCACAGCAAATAAGTGTAATTGCAATAGATTATATTACTATATACTGTATATTATGGTGTGTTATAGTTTAATGAAAGCAGCAAGTCAGATTCTTTATTTCATACACAATGTACTGAAGAACATTAAAAAAAAAAAAAAAAAAAAGAATTATCGTATATACTCGAATATAAGCCGAGATTTTCAACCCTTTTTTTAGGGCTGAAAGTCCCCCCCCTCGGCTTATATTCAAGTCACGACGTCTGCCTACATGAACAGCGTGTCATGCAGACAGACGGCAGTTTTCAAAAGCCGCGCCTCCTCCTCGTCCATGATAGGCGGACACTAATTTTCCCAGCAGTAAGCCAGTGTGCAGTGTTCCGCCTATCACGGACGTCCTGTCATTCTCATCTCATGGACGAGGATGAGAGGACGTCCGTGATAGGCGGAACACTGCACACTGACTGCTGGGAAAAAAGTGTTCCTCCTATCACGGACAAGGAGGAGGCGCGGTTTTTGTATAATTGGAATGGCGCCTTACACGGGGGGACAGAGCGGGACTGCATCGGCTCGAGGACACAGGACCGAGGACACAGGACCGGCGGATCGGCACAGGTAGGCTGTACAGGGGACATTGCTGACTCTTTTCCACTTACAGTAGCTGCTGCATATTTCACCCTCGGCTTATACACGGGTCAATACTATTTTCCCATTTTTTTTTGGTGAATTAGGGGCCTCGGCTTATACTCAGGACGGCCTATACTCGAGTATATACTGTATGTAACTTGCAACTCAGGCAGTTTTTGTTTCAGATTATTTGAGGCTGATGTTATAAAAGCTGATACAAAATTAGCAATGAGCACAGCTGTAAGGGGAGAGGGACAAATGAAAGTGGTTCTAAATGTTCAAGGTTTTTTACCTTCATACATTCTATGCATGAAGGTAAAAAACCTTCTGTGTGCAGCAGCCCCCCCCCCCCCCTAATACTTACCTGAGCCCCTATCTTGATTCAGCAATGTGCACGGGAGCCTTGGCACTCCAGGGACTCTCCCCCTCATTGACTGAGACAGCACCGGGAGCCATTGCCTCCCACTGCTGTCAATCACAACCAGTGAGCCAATAAGAAATGAAAGGGGGCGGGGTTGAGCCGCAGCTCCGGAGCACGTGTGCTTGGGTGCCCCCACAGCAAGCTGTTTGCTCTGAGGGAACTTGGCAGGAGGAAGGGGCCAGGAGTGTCTGCGGGGGACACCAGAAGAGGAGATCTGGGGCTGCTCTGTGCAAAACTACTGCACAGAGCAGGTAAGTATAACATGTTTATTATTTAAAAGAAAAAAAAAAATTACCTTTAATAACACTTTAACCACTTGCTTACTGGGCACTTAAACCCCCCTCCTATCCAGACCAATTTTGAGCTTTCAGCGCCGTCGCACTTTGAATGACAATTGCGCGGTCATACAACACTGTACCCAAATGAAATTTTTATAATTTTTTCCCCCAAATAGAGCTTTGTTTTGGTGGTATTTGATCACCTCTGCGATTTTTATTTTTTGTTAAAATATTTTAAAAAGACCGAATTTAAAAAAAAAAAAAAGTGATGGGCACCGATAGGTGGCAGTGATGGGCACTGATGGGTTACACTGATGGGCAGCACTTTTAGGTGGCACTGATTGGCGGTGCCACCAATGGGCACTGGTCCGTCATTGATGTACGCTGATGAGCCGGCAGTGATGGGCACCGATAGGTGGCACTGGTGGGCATTGATAGGTGGCACTTGTGGGCATTGACAGGTGGCACTTGTGGGCATTGTTAGGTGGCATACATGAGGCATAATTGCCTCTGACTTTTCGGGACCGATGTCCCTTTAAGATGAGCCGATGATCAGCTTTTTTTTTCTCCTCCGCTGTCAGCGTGAGGAGAAAAAAAAATAATCACCGAGCTTTTGTTTTCATCATGTGATCAGCTGTCATTGGCTGACAGCTGATCACATGGTAAGGGGCCGGGACCGGCCCCTTACACGGATCGCTGATCACCCGAGTCTCAGTGTCCACAGCACGCTCCACACGCGCCCTACTGGGCGCGTGCAGGTGGCCGTCATTCGGCCATAGCGGATGTCAAGTGGTTAATGCCTAAGTTTATTTAAATATTTTTCATATCAAAGCAAGGGACTGCACTGTAGTTTCACTTTAACCACTTGACATCCGGCCGTAGCCGAATGACGGCTTTGGCGCGGATGTCAATTCCCGGGAGGGCGTAATATGACCTCTTCCGTTTTCCTCGCTCCCTGTGCGCGCTCACGAGCGCGCAGCAGGGACATTCTTAGTTGGCCGTGTCCCTCGGACACAGCCAATCACAGATCGCTGTAAACGGCCAATCACAGCGTCCGTTTACAGCGCGATCGGCGTGTCCAATGGGAGATGATCTCATATGTAAACAGAGATAGCGTGTGAGGAGGGGGAGATGAACGGCTGCAGCGGCCGTAAGTGTAAAAAAAAAAAAAAAAAAAAAATAAAAATGTGCCATCTGTCCCCACTTCCACCACTGCCATCTGTCCCCACTGCCAGTGCCATCTGTCCCCACTGCCATCTGTCCCCAATGCCATCTGTCCCCAGTGCCATTTGTCCCTAGTGCCACATGTCATCAGTGCCACATGTCATCAGTGCCACATAGTGCTATCTGTCATCAGTGCCATATCAGTGTCACGTGTCATCAGTGCCACATATTAGTGCCATCTGTCATCAGTGTCACGTATTAGTGCCACCTGTCAGTGTCACATGCCATCTGTTATCAGTGTCAGATGTCATCAATGCCACGTATCAGTGCCATCTGTCATCAGTGTCACGTGTCATCGGTGCCACGTTTTAGTGCCGTCTGCCATCAGTGCCACATATTAGTGCCATCTCTCATCAGTGCCACGTGATATCAGTGCCACGTATAAGTGCCATCTCTCATCAGTGCCACGTATAAGTGCCATCTCTCATCAGTGCCACATATTAGTGCCATCTGTCATCAGTGTCACGTGTCATCAGTGCCCCCCATATTAGTGCCATCTGTCATCAGTGCCACATCAGTGTCACGTGTCATCAGTGCCACGTCAGCGTCACGTGTCATTGTCCTGGTGCTCCAGGGCTTTCAAAAGTGTACTAGGCAGTCAACAATTTAGATGTGTAATTTATGCTCCTAGAACACGTGATGGCGCTCCCTGCATGTTGGGCCTCTCTAAGTGGCCAGGCTGTGGAAAAGTCCCACACATGTGGTATCGTTATACTCAGGAGGAGTAGCAGAATTTATATTTTGAGGTGTCATTTGTGGTATACACATGCCATATGAGAGAAATAACCTATTACAATGACAATTTTGTGGAAAAAAATAAAAAAAATTAATTTTGCAAAGAATTGTGGGAAAAAAATGACAACATCAAAAAGCTCACCATGCCTCTTACTAAATACCTTGGAATGTCTACTTTCAAAAAAGGGGTCATTTGGGGGGTATTTGTACTTTCCTGGCTTGTTCGGGTCACAAGAAATGAGATAGGCCACCAGTGCATCAGGTGTGATCAATTTTGTATAATTTGCACCACAGTTTGTAGAGTCTGTAACTTTCACAAAGACCAAATAATATCCACTAATTTGGGTTATTTTTACCAAAGATATGTGGCAGTATAAATTGTGGCAAAAATTTATGAAGAAAAATTAATAATTTCCTACATTTTATCACAGAAACAAAGAAAAATGCGTTTTTTTTCAACATTTTCGGTCTTTTTTCATTTATAGCGCAAAAAATAAAAAACCCAGAGGTGATCAAATACCACCAAAAGAAAGCTCCATTTGTGGGAAAAAAAGGACAAAAAATTATTTGGGTACAGTGTTGCATGACTGAGTAAGTGTCATTCAAAGTGTGAGAGCACCGAAAGCTGAAAATTGGTCTGGATAGGAGGGGGGATTAAGTGCCTGGTAAGCAAGTGGTTAAAATAACAAACGTGTTATGCATACCTTCTCTGCTTAATGTTTTTGCACAGAGCAGCCCCTATCCTCCTCTCCTAGGATCCCCCACCAGCACTCCAGCCTCCTCTACGCTTCCTATGGGGGAACTTGTGTGTGCTCACTCCCGAGCTTCAATGTCAGTATCTATTGACACAGACACCAGAACTTGGCCCCATCCCCCGCTCTGAGCTTTTCACTGACAGCAGCAGGAAGCAATGTCTCCCGCTGCTCTCAGCCAAACCTATGAGACAGTAGAGAGGGGAGAAGAGCTGCTACAGACTTGCATTTACGTCTTCTCCCCCCACCTAAAAATGTATTTCTTACCACACATGTATGGTGTGAACAGGGTACAACAATTGTTTTCTGTGTGTCTAGTTCACACCATACTTGTGAGATGGTGTGCAGAAAAATACAGCAGAGTCTCTGTAGAGGTCGAGTCCCATCCACCAGGGGTCAGAACAATAGCTTTACAATCAATAAAGCTCATATTTCCTGCTAGAGAGCACTAGCTCTAACTAATAAGGGAGCGGGTCGGGCTTCTGCAGAGAGACCACTGCTTGCTCAACACATATTGGGAACTGAGAGACTGGCTCCCCATCAGGCCTGCTTTTCTTTTGATTGACAGCAAAGAGCAGTAGATGGATTTGAATGCAGCTATTGGACTGAATAGCAGCTATGGATCTGCCTGTCGCTGTATGCTGTCAAAAGTAAAGCAGACCTGATGGGGAACTAGTCTCTCAGTTCCCCAACAGGGAACCAAAGGTATTTAGTTTTTTTTTAGGCGTTTGCCTACATCAGATCGCATGGTACAGTAGTACCATGCAATCCGGTTGCATTGCATACACTACTTTTGGTGCGGTCCGGCGTAATTTTAGCTCATTGAAATGAACGGGCTGTAATCGCATTGCACCTGGATCGCATGTGAATCACACAGGAATGCACATCGCATTCCTGCACGATTCATGGTGTGAACCAGCTTGATCCTGTTCAGACCTTGCGTAGCAGGAATGTTCCTGCTTGCTGTTTTTAAAGTGCGATTTACAGGAGGAAAAGTGCGTCGGACATATGGCAGCCCATTCACTTCAATGGGTTGCCCTATGTGTGTTTATTGCCCCAAAGAAGCTCCTGCGCCTTTTTGGCCAACAAGCTTAGTGCAATTTTTAACCACGCATTTTGCCAGGACTGCAATGCGATTCTGATGTGTGACAATTTGGAATCACTGCAAATCTGCCAGCAATTTCAAATCGCTTTATGTGAATGGGGCTTTACATCCATGCGGTGAGTTAATGTGAAGTAAAACGCACATTTTACCATACGTTACCACAACACCTACAGCTCTATGCAGTGCACTGTGGTGCCATTTATTCCTAATAGCATTCCATCACACAAATACAGTGTGGTGGGATGCCATTGCGTCAGAATTTCCCTGCAGATCCATATAATCTGGATTGGTGGGGAATAGCAGATTGAATAGCTGCGCACTGTTGTAATCGTGTATACAGCAGTGCTATTGTGAACACGAGTACGGTGTATGCAACAACAAAAAAAAAGAAAATGTTCTAAATTTTGCATATGCCCATATGCTGGACTTGTGTTTATAACAGCACTTCTGTATATAGAAGTACAGCAGCGTACAGCCATTCATGCCCGCATGGAGGAAATACGCCGGCATTTATGCTGAACACACCCAGCCGGCATATGTGCAAGAGCCCCTAAACCTGAAGAATGAAGAATGTTCTTTTTTTCTTTTGTGTTTCCAATGCATTTTTAAATGAATAATAATTGTAATAGCTAAGATAATATATAACAACTGGAAATGGTTTTACGAAAAACTAAAAGACCAGGGCCATTTCCAGGAATAGTAACTGAAATCCAAAATAATTTCTAGGAATAAAACCAGAAAAACAGATACAATTCCACCATAGGTGTGCGCACAGGGTGTGCCTAATCACCCCGTACAGTACTGAATCCCCCTGCTTCCCCCCTACAGTGCTGCCAGCTTTCCTCTCTCCCCCCAGGCTGCTACTGGGGTTGTGTCAGGATTGAGAGCGGGGGGAAGGGGCCGGTAAATATTTAATTTACCGGCCCCTTTCTTTTATGAATGAACACAGTGAGTGATCTGTACCGATCGCTCCTGTGTTCATTCTTAACTGAAGCATAGTAAACTATGCCGCTTAACACAGAGCAATTCCCATTCCTTCACTGTCCAGTGCAGCTGAGCCTGCAGAGAAAGGGACTTGGGAAAGAGAGACCTCAGGGGTCTGTTTAGACCCTTAATATTTCACCAAAACCCACCAATGGGGCTCCTAAGATAATTGTAAACAAATAATAAAAAAAAATACTGACACCAATCTCTGCTCTACTGACACTGTCCACTGCTCTGCTGATATACACACATGTATGTTTTTGCTCTGTGATGCACCCTAATGCAAAAGGCTGTACACACCAATGATTTCACACACTGGAAATCAGGGGCATTTTCAGGAACAAAAACATCTGGAGAAAGTATATAAAACAAAGGACTGTCCTTGAAAATCAGAAATAGCTGACAACATCTGTACGTCATATTATACGGCATGAAATGAGTTAATACAGGAATCCGATTTCATCTGCAGTGCTTCATCCTCCAATCTTTTCCTCTTCATCTGTGCAGCTTTCCACTAAAGAGGTCACAGCATCCAATCTCCCAACTAGAAGAGGCAGAGTCATATTTATTATATATACAGCTGGAAATATAGGATTATTGACCTTAAATACAATACCTAATACCCAAAACCAGCTTTTATCAAACTTTTTACCCCTCAGGAAACTTTAAAATTATTTTCCGGTCCACAAGGTAGTCCCTAGTAAAAAGCGTCATACCTTTTACTCATAGTACATTAGTGTGATCAATAAGTTGACAAAAAAAGTAAGTAACGTGGTGAAGCACATTTGATACCCAGTGCAGATAATTTAGTTACCAATCCCCTACAAAACATTTTCAGAAATACTCTTCGGGAAAATAAATAACCAAAGAAAGGTAGAGCAGGCAATGATAACTGTGGTGTCCTCTAACATTAGTGTAGAAGTGTTTGATGTAAAAGTTGAAGAGTTCAACAAGTGACACGTTGAAGGTTCTGCACAGGGAAGCCTGAGGACTGTCCGATGTCAGAGTGTCCTGTGTGTGCTCAACTCTGTCACACCTCTTCTATCAGCTACAGCATTGTACATGATATTCCTGGGAAAGCTGACCCCTCACCCCCCCCCTCCATTCTCCATGTCCTGACCCCTCACCTCCTCCATGTCCTGACCCCCTCACCCCCCTCCATTCTCCATGTCCTGACCCCTCACCTCCCTCCATTCTCCATGTCCTGACCCCTCACCCCCTCCATTCTCCATGTCCTGACCCCTCCCCCCCTCCATTCTCCATGTCCTGACCCCTCACCCCCTCCATTCTCCATGTCCTGACCCCTCACCCCCCTCCATTATCCATGTCCTGACCCCTCACCCCCCTCCATTATCCATGTCCTGACCCCTCACCCCCCTCCATTATCCATGTCCTGACCCCTCACCCCCCTCCATTATCCATGTCCTGACCCCTCACCCCCCTCCATTATCCATGTCCTGACCCCTCACCCCCCTCCATTATCCATGTCCTGACCCCTCACCCCCCCTCCATTATCCATGTCCTGACCCCTCACCCCCCTCCATTCTCCATGTCCTGACCCCTCACCCCCCTCCATTCTCCATGTCCTGACCCCTCACCCCCCCCCTCCATTCTCCATGTCCTGACCCCTCACCCCCCCCTCCATTCTCCATGTCCTGACCCCTCACCCCCACCCCCCTCCATTCTCCATGTCCTGACCCCTCACCCCCTCCATTCTCCATGTCCTGACCCCTCACCTCCCTCCATTCTCCATGTCCTGACCCCTAACCTCCCTCCATTCTCCATGTCCTGACCCCTCACCTCCCTCCATTCTCCATGTCCTGACCCCTCACCCCCCTCCATTCTCCATGTCCTGACCCCTCACCTCCTCCATTCTCCATGTCCTGACCCCTAACCTCCCTCCATTCTCCATGTCCTGACCCCTCACCCCCTCCATTCTCCATGTCCTGACCCCTAACCTCCCTCCATTCTCCATGTCCTGACCCCTCACCTCCCTCCATTCTCCATGTCCTGACCCCTCACCTCCCTCCATTCTCCATGTCCTGACCCCTCACCTCCTCCATGTCCTGACCCCTCACCCCCTCCATTCTCCATGTCCTGACCCCTCACCTCCCTCCATGTCCTGACCCCTCACCTCCCTCCATTCTCCATGTCCTGACCCCTCACCTCCCTCCATTCTCCATGTCCTGACCCCTCACCTCCCTCCATTCTCCATGTCCTGACCCCTCACCTCCCTCCAGTCAGGGGCAGTGATGCCATTTTCCTCTCCACAGAGAAGTGTCCTCCCATCTTGTCCAGGAATATAATGTACAATGCTGAAGCTTATAGAAGAGAAGAGGTGTGACAGAGGTGATCACACACAGGACACTCTGACATCTGACAGTCCTCAGCCATCTCTATGCAGAACCTTCAACGTGTCACTTGTTGTACCCAGAAGATTGCATGGACCTCCCTCCCCCTCCACTCATATCATTGCTCTACCTTCTCATATACTCACACGCTCGGTATCTGGGAAGCATGGACATGGCTCATTGTTTGAACTATCAGTTCATTCTGTACACAGAGGGAAAGTTCGATCCCAACCAGGAAAGAAAGTGAAACTGGATCCTGCCGAGGACCACTAGATGTGTAAGAACAGCGGCTTCCAGCAGTACTACACACTGTGTTCTGCCGAGAAAAGTCCTCACGGCGGATAATGACCCCCCTGTACTGCGCAGGCGCAGCGCTTGTGCTTGCTTAGTACGAACCAAAACGGAGCCGCCGAAAATGCCTGCGCAGTACAGGGGGGGGTCATTATCCGCCGGGGGGGGGGGGGGGGGGCTTTTTCTGCAGGATACAATAGAAATGCAGAAGTGTCTCCCCCACCGTCTTGTAAGGAACAGCTCTGAGCGCTGTCAGGAACCAGCAGTGCGGGCTCTACCAGGAAGGCATTATGAATCGATCATAGCACAATCGCTAGGTGGGAAATTGCAGCCGCGTGATTGGTTGAGGGCGGGGCATTGTGACGTCACTGTAAGGCGCAGCAGTCGGGAGGTGGTATATGTGATGAACTGTGTGTGTAGCCGTCATTATAGTGATGGGAAGTCCGGATCTTTTAACTGAATCGGTTCATTTCGAACTACTCACTGAAATGAACCGATTCAATGAATCGATTCTTCGGTTCTTCGGTTCACTTGCTGAGTCTACTGACAAGCAAGTGAACCACAGCTCTGACTCAACCTTCTTAAATGATTAGAATCAAAAGAATGATTCTTCACAGAAGGTTGGCAGGTCCTGGGGAGGTTTTTTCTTGTATTTTCCTTTCTCAGAGCCCAATCCTATTGTTGTTGTGTCAGACTGACCCACAAAAAGCTGTGTAAATGAAAAGCGGATTTTTGTGCATGTGAACCTCATTCTGATGGGGCAACTTCACAGTTAACATTGCTAGCCATCACATTTTTCCGTTGTCTTTACAGCGCATGTACAGGAAAAATTTGGATTTTACTACCGCGGGCGAAGTACCCACGATAGTAAAATCCAATCGTTAGGCCCGGTTCACACTGCTGCGGTGCGGGAACGCTGCGAATCTACTGCGGGTTCCTGCACCGCATGTCTCCCGCCGGCAGTTCACACTGCCCTATGCGAGCTGCTGGGAGTGTCAGTGAAATTTTAATGACACCCCCATATCAGCTCGCATATCGCAGTGCGATCTGCAAACTCGGACAGGAATCGGATCGCATGGTGAGAACACCCATGCGATCCGATTCTGCTGCGGACCGAAAAAAGGGTCCTCTTCGATTTTGGGCCGAATGCGATGTGAATTCAGCCATACTATCTGTATGACTGAATTTGCATCGCACAGAGATCGCATATGATTTGAACTGCAGTGCGGTGCAAATCATATGCGATCTCCCGCACCGCAGCAGTGTGAACCGTGCCTTAGGCTCCTTTCACACTAAAGCAACTTGAAAGTCATGCAATTTTTGCCACAATTTTTACTGTGACTTTGATGAGATTTTGATGCGACTTGAAGAAATACTTATGTAATCTTGATGTCTCTGCCTCAAGTCGCATCAAAATCAGACCAAAGTAGTGCAGTGACTACTTTGCAGTCTGGCAGTGACTGGAAGACGCACAGATATGAATGGTACTCATTGGAAATCGTGGGGTACCACTTGCCATGCGACTTTGTAGTCCCAAGTCGCAGGACAAGTCACACAAGTGTAAAAGGGGCCTCATTATGCGCTGTAAAGACTACAGACAAATCTGATGGCTATCAATCTTAACTGTGAAGTTGGCCCATCAGAATGCAATTCACACGCACAAAAACAGGCTTAGCGTTTACACAACTGTTTGTGCGTCACCATAAGTGACAATATTGGCTGCTCCTATAGATTGCTTTATCTGACAGAACACCTGCTACCCAGGTTACTGAGCACAATCCTATACTCGTATGATCATATAACACACCCCAGATGCAATAAAGAGAACCTGTCACTTCAACAAACTATCACATAGGGGATTGTTAAGTGAAAAAATAAAAACGAAAACCATCCCCACTGACCCTGATATCTGCATGTGAATAAATGTGCGTAGGGCATGCACATAAACAATGATTTATTCACACGTTAGCTATCACCACACCAAAAAAAAAAAAAAAATCCAAGGGGCATGGAAATCTCAGGACCAGAACGCAGAACAATATTACGCAGACGGCAGAAAAATATACTATAAAGCAGGATAAAATTTATTTTTGTGTTATAAAAATTAGACTGCTCTCTCATTCAGTTATATAGATACTAAATTAGACACATGTCCCAGAAGGGATATTTTTCCCTTTTAACATGCATATTTCCTTTAGGATAAGCCAACTAAATACTAAAGGGTTAAATAATTAATCTGAATGAGGATATCTTCTTATCATGACTCTGTCCTCTCGGTCTTGAAAGCAGTCTGTAGTGTAATACTGCTCCCTGATCACTGATTCAGTGTGTTGTTCTACATCTTGTTCTGGTGGGGACTCACGGTTCTTTCAGTGTACTGAGTTCTAATAACTCATATGATTCTTTAACTCGGTAACTCATGTGATTCTTTAACTCGGTTTAGTGTGTACTCCTGACTCTTGTCGCTGATTGGTTGCAGGGAGGGGCCGAGCTCTCTCACTCTAGGATCATATTACCATTTAGCAGGCCTGCTATGCTGTGCTATGTATTGAGTGCATAGTGAACTGTTTCAAACGGATCAGTTCACTCAGATGAATCGACTCACCCAGTTCACTGAAAAGAATCGATTCAAAAGAACGATTCGTTCATGAACTGGACATCACTACGTCATTACTTATCTGGGCTTTGTAGAGAGAAGGTGTTTATTACATTGTCTCTTCATAATATTGCAGATAGCTTATTATTAGTTTATTCTAACGAGGAAAAACTCAACCTAAGACTAAGAGAAAATATTCTCAGTGAAATTTTATTTTAAAATCTGAATATTTTGCTTACAATTGCAAAAATGACATTTAGAAGAATGGAGAACAGAGAATGCATGCAGTGTGTGAGGGAGGAGAGAGCCGAGCAAAGCAGAAGGCAGCAATGGAGGGGAGAGGAGGATGCTGCCTTCATCAGTTGTCAGAGGGGTCTGGCAGCAGAGAGGGACAGGGAAAGGAAGGAGCAATGGAGGAAAGAGGAGAATGCTGCCTACCTCCGACATTTAAAGGAGATGGCAGAGGAGGAGGAGAGGAAAGGAGAAAAGGATAGAAAGAGGAAGGAGCAGAGGAGGAAAGAAGATAATGCTGCCTACATAAATAAGTTAAGGGAGCAGACAGCAAAGCGGGAGAGGGTAAAACAGATTCAGGAGCAAAGGAGAAGAGAGGAGAATGCTGCCTACCTCAAACATTTGAAGGAGATGGCAGCGGAGGAGGAGAGGAAAATAGAAAAAGACAGAAAGATGAAGGAGCAGAGGAGGAAAGAAGCTAATGCTGCCTTCATAAATAATCTAAGGGAGCAGACAGCAAAGCGGGAGAGGGACAGACAGATTCAGGATCAAATGAGAAGAGAGGAGAACGCAGCATACCTCAAACATTTGAAGGATATGGCTGCAAAGGAGGAGAGGAGAAAAGATGAGGAGAGACAGATTCAGGAGCAAAGGAGAAGAGAGGAGAATGCAGCATACCTCAAACATTTGAAGGATATGGCTGCAAAGGAGGAGAGGAGAAAAGATGAGGAGAGACAGATTCAGGAGCACAGGAGAAGAGAGGAGAACGCAGCATACATCAGTCATCTGCAAGATATGGCTGCGAAGGAGGAGAGGGGAAAAGATGAGGAGAGACAGATCCAGGAGCAAAGAGAGGAGAACGCAGCATACACCAGTCATCTGAAGGATATGGCTGCAAAGGAGGAGAGGAGAAAAGATGAGGAGAGTCAGGAAAGGGAGCCTGAGGATAGGAAGGGAGAGGAGAGAGAAGAAATGACAACAAACTTAAACACAAGGGAAGCAGATTGGGAGAGAAGTGTGGAGAAAGGGAAAAAAATGGAGGAGGAGAAGAGGGAAGGTAAGAGGAAGGTAGGATTTCTGGCCAAATTATGTGCAATGACAGCAGATTGCATGAGGAGAAGAAAGCAGAAAGGGAAGGAAAGAGAGGGAAAGAAAGGATTTTTAGCCAAATTACAGGCGATAAGAGCAGATTGGAAGAGGAGAAGAGAGGAGAAAAGGATTGAGAAGGATCGGAGGAAGAGAGAGGACCAGCTAAACACTTTGATAAGTAAAGTAAAGGTGCTGAAAGAAGAGAGGGAGAAGGAAAGTGAGGACAATAAGATAGCAGATGAGAGAACAATGGCGGAGAGGGTTGCTTTTCAACTCAAATTAGATGCAATGAGAGCAGAGTGGGAGAGAAATATTGAAGAAAATAGAAGAATAGAAGAGGAGAGATGGAGAGACCAGGAGAAAAACAGAGGAGAGGAGAGCAATGATAATAAAATTCCAGTCAGATGTGGAGAGCAGAAGAGAGGAGGAGAGGAATAGATTAAGAGTAGCAGAGGAAGAGGCAAGCAAAAATTGGAGAAGGCTTAAAGAGAATGCAGGCGTGATTAAGGTACTGAAAGAAGAGAGGGTAGCAGAGGAGGAAGCAAGTGAGTGCAACATAAATGCATTGATAAGTAAAGTAAAGGCAGTCATTGAAGAGAGGCAGAGGGAAATCGAGGACAATAAGATAGCAGATGAGAGAAAAATGGCGGAGAGTATTGCTTTTCAACTCAAATTAGATGCAATGAGAGCAGAGTGGGAGAGAAATATTGAAGAAGATAGAAGGATAGAAGAGGAGAGATGGAGAGACCAGGAGAAAAACAGAGAGGAGAGGAGAGCAATGATAACAAAATTGCAGTCAGATAAGGAGCGCAGAAGAGAGGAGGAGAGGGATAGATTGAGAGTAGCAGAGGAAGAGGCAAGAAAAAATTGGAGAAGGCTTAAAGAGAATGCAGGCGTGATTAAGGTACGGAAAGAAGAGAGGGTAGCAGAGGAGGAAGCAAGGGGGGTAAGAGAGGGCAGGATGGGGGGGGAGTAGAGTTGTGAGGACAGGGTAGGGGGGTAAGTGAGGGCAGGGAGGAGTAGAGGGCTAAGTCAGGGCAGGGTAGTTGAGGGTGTGGTGGGAGGGGAGAGAGCCAGTGCAGGTGGTGCTTGGGGGTTGGATATGTGCTAGGGGGTTGGATATGTGCTAAGGGGTTGGATATGTGCTAAGGGGGGGTCAGATATTTGCTGGGGGGTGCCGTGAGAGGGCTAGTGCAGGGGGGGGGGGGGGGTAGGAGGGTTAGATATGTGCTGGGGGTGCTTTGAGAGGACTAGTGCAAGGGGAGGGTACAGAGATTAGATATGTGCTGGGGGTGCTTTTGGAGAGGAGAGGGCTTGTGCTAGAAGGGGTTAAGTCAAGGCAGGAAGAGGGCAGGATGGGGGGAGTAGAGGTGTGAGGACAGGGTAGGGGGGTAAGTGAGGGCAGGGAGGAGTGGAGGGCTAAGTCAGGGCAGGGTAGTGCGCAGGAGGGGGGGGTAGGAGGGTTAAGTCAGGGCAGGGTAGTTGAGGGTGTGGTGGGAGGGGAGAGGGCCAGTTCAGGTGGTGCTTGGGGGTTGGATATGTGCTAGGGGGTTGGATATGTGCTAAGGGGGGTCAGATATGTGCTGGGGGGTGCTTTGAGAGGGCTAGTGCAGGGGGGGGGGTAGGAGGGTTAGATATGTGCTGGGGGTGCTTTGAGAGGACTAGTGCAAGGGGAGGGTACGGGGGTTAGATATGTGCTGGGGGTGCTTTGGGAGAGGAGAGGGCTTGTGGTAGAAGGGGTTAAGTCAAGGTTCATGAGAGGTATTTTCCGTATGTCCTCCCTGGTACCCCTACCCAAAGAACACCCCAAAGAAGATGTCACGTCTGCAGAAAATGTGGATTTAGGCGTGACACTCGCTTTTATTGTCCCTCCTGTCCTGACCAACCTGGTCTCTGCATCGGTGACTTTTTCAAACGCTACCAAATACTAGTGGAGTATTAGCGTAGGGTACAGCACTACACAGTCCTAGGGCACAATAACACAGGGTCTCGAAAGATGTGATGGCCATCAAATTTTGAGAGACCCTAATCTGCAACGTTCAGTTTACATTTTTTTACAGTTTTTATAAAAGTGAAAAAAGAAAAAAAAAACACACAAAAACACAAAAAAATATAAAATAAAAAAGAAAGTGACTCCAGCGCTGTCGGAGGTGATTTTACCACCACAGTTAAAAGAAATTAGCCTATTTGTCGAAGCATGGGGGAAGGGGTGGAGGAGAGATTTGCTCCTAACAGGGACGGATTGCACCCATGCTTCGGCATATATTTTTTAGGCACAGATTGCGTTAAAAAATGTTTTATTTTTACTATGTTTTATTGTATTTGCTTTGCAGGTATGGTATGGCTTACTGTTATACTGTAATGTTACTTTGTTTTATTGTTAACCATCATTTGTTTAGCAGGTACGCCATTCAGCTGCAGCACTGATTTATTTATCTTGACAGCAACAGCGTTTGCTCCCACGATACCTATCCCTTACCTATAGGTAAATGTCAACAAAAGGGGTTTACAAACAGTTTAAGGGAACTGCTGTATCCATATGTAGCACCCACTAGTGTGCTAGAAGGATAGTACATGTTTGTGAGAACAGGTAAATTTCCAGGCTTGGCTGGCAGCCAAGCCTGGGTATGTTTTTGATCTGAGAAGGGAGTGACTCAGGGTAGAGCTGGGTGACTCACGTGTAGTGTCACCAGGACCTCCCACTTCTTTCCAGAATGTTTCAGTGTTTTCTGGAAAGAGGGGTGGGGCTATCTGGGGTGTTCTGAGGAGCCATGACCAATCCCCAATCTGGATTGGCAGGGGGCAGGTCTCCTTAAATACCCAGAGCCAGCCCAGCTTGGGAGGAGTTGATCGGGCCTTGGAGGGAGCTCCCCAGTCTGAGGGTGTGGACGGGACCCTCTTACAACCCACAGAGATGTCCTGACCAGTAGGCACAGGAGAAGCAAGAGAGGACAGCGGGAGAACACTGCTGGGCAAGTCTCCAGGAGTTCCACAGAGGCAGCCAGGAGGGCTGGTGAGTGTTCACACAGTTGGTAAAGGACTGGGAGGCACGCCTGAGAGGACTGAGATGGAACAGTCTAGGATGGGTGCGAGCCAGTCTGGAGCATTGTGGTGGTACAGGCAGTGGAAAGGGGCAGCTGCAGCTGAGAGGACTCGCAGTGCCTGAAGAGGTGGTAGCCACAGAGACAGCTAGTATTGGGACTTTCTATATTTTTTGCTACACCATAGGGGCTGCAGTCCCTGCCTGCAAAGGGCATCTGCTTTAGGCCTGGCTGAGCCAGTGCCAGGCTTACAGTGATAGCTGGTCCAGGAAGTGCAAGCAAGTGAAGTGCTGGAGGTGTTGAGGAGAGATAGTCTGCAAGCAAGTGAAGTGCTGGAGAGAGAGGAGAATGTATATACTGTGAATGTATATAGTTGGTCCCAACATTGACTGTCAATTATCTGGGCATCTCATAATTTCCCTATCCCTATTCAAGTTAAATCATAAAATACAAAAAAACAAATGCAAGGACTGTTTCATGTCTCTGGATGCTTGAAATTGTGTGCCTGGCTGGGCAGGGTGACAGATGGACCACTACACTCAGCAGCTCCTATGGGGGTACCGCTACACATATATTAGATTCAACAGGCAGCCAGCTAAAAATTTGGTTCTTACCACCCCTTGGTAAAGATATGCGGCAGGTTGGTGTGTGTCACAAGGCTGGAAAGAGGCCTATATGCTGCCTAACCAATACGTATCCTTGATGCGTTTCACCGCATTAAGAAGCTTTTGCTAGTTTTGTATTTTGTAGCGTAGGCAATGGCCAGAGAGGGATTACTTTGACGCAGTTGGCCAGCTTAAACGTGTATTGCAATGTATGTGAACCGAAAATCCCTGTTTTTATGTAAAGTTTGATAAAAATGTGTAAGGGTGAATAAGTGTGGATTTAGATTTTTTGGTATTCACACCCCACATGTGGTCACACCCCTTTAGCACCTGATAGGTTATATTTATGCGTAAAGCTATTTGGATTTGAGCACAGACATATCTTATTTCTATTGCAGTGCAGGTCTGTGACCAGACCTAAAACTGTGGCTCACCAACTTGTGTCTATTTGCAAGGTGATGAAGGTGAACAGGAGATTGCCAAGCAGGCTGAAGCAGGTGATCATGTCCAGGGATGCCAGCTTGATGAGGTCAGCAGGGAGAAGGGATGCGTTGCATTTCTCCAGCTCCTGGCCAGCCATGGAGACAACAGCTGCTGCTGAAGCAGGATTCCCTGTGGCGGCTGGTCGGTCAGTCGGTCCTCGGCATCACGGCAGCCATGCGTCTCCTCCCCCAAGGCCAATAGGATCGCTTTTCCTTTCGGCTAATCGGTAAACAGGTTTCAGGACCTGCTTCCTGATTGGCCGGGAGGAAAATCAGTGCGACAATAGCGAATATTCATTCGCTATTGTCACACAACTGGCGCTAATCATGTATTCTTCAAAAAAAGAAAAAACAATTCCAAACAATTCAAAAAAATGAAAAAAGTCATTTGCATTGGCAGATCCAAAAATCCCTGTTTTTATGTAGAGTTTCTTAGAAATGTGTCTGGGGTAAGGGTGTCTGCAAAAAAAAAAAATTTTACGGGCCGCCACTGGGCTGAAGTATGCTATAAGCAAGTCAGTCATTTGCAGAGTAGAGTAGGAACTGACCAGAGAGGGATTACTTTGATGCAGTTGGTCAGCTTAAACATGTATTGCAATATATGTGAACCAAAAATCCCTGTTTTTATGTAGAGTTTCTTAGAAATGTGTCTGGGGTAAGGGTGTCTGGGGTAAGGGTGTCTGGGGTAAGGGTGTCTGGGGTAAGGGTGTCTAGGGTAAGGGAGTCTAGGGTAAGGGTGTCTAGCAGGGTGCAGAGAGGTGATTCAGATTTTGAGACTGGAAAGACGGCTGTATGCTGCCTAAGATGCAAATCCTTGACACATTTCACCGCATATAGTGGATTTCTCGTTAGGACGTGTACTATTCTAACAATAGACTGTAACACAACAAATCCCTATGACAGTGATTTCCAACTTCTACAGAGATGAGCCAGGTATGGCACATACATACTTACACTGGTCCAAGCTGGACCGACATACAGTGCCTTGAAAAAGTATTCATACCCCTTGATATTTTCCACATTTTGTCATGTTACAACCAAAAACTTGTATTGTATTTTATTGGGGTTTTATGTGATAGACCAACACAAAGTGGCACATAATTGTGAAGTGGATAGAAAATATTAAATGGTATTAAATTTCTTTTCCAAATAAATATCTGCAAAGTGTGGCGTGCATTTGTATTCAGCTCCCTTTACTCTGATACCCCTAACTAAAATCTAGTAGATCCAATTGCTTTCAGAAGTCACCTAATTAGTAAATAGAGTCCACCTGTGTGTAATTTAATCTCAGTATAAATACAGCTGTTCTGTGAAGCCCTCAGAGGTGTGTTAGAGAGCCTTAGTGAACAAACAGCATTGTGAAGGCCAAGGAACACACCAGACAGGTCAGGGATAAAAGTTTAAACCAGGGTTAGGTTATAAAAAAATATTCCAGACTTTGAACATCTCATGAAGCACTGTTCAATCTATCATCCGAAAATGGAAAGATTATAGCACAACTGCAAATTTACCAAGACATGGCCGTCCACCTAAACTCACAGGCCAGGCAAAGAGAGCATTAATCGGAGGGGCAGTCAAGTGGCCCATGGTAACTCTGGAGGAGCTGCAGAGATCCACAGCTCAGGTGGGAGGATCTATCCACAGGACGACTATTAGTTGTGCACTCCACAAATCTGTCCTTTATGGAAGAGTGGCAAGAAGAAAGCCATAAAAAATTTTGTTTGTAGTTTGCGAGAAGCTATGTGGGGAACACCGAAAACATGTGGAAGAAGGTGTTCTGGTCAGATGAGACCAAAATTGAACTTTTGGCCTAAAAGCAAAATGCTATGTGTGGCAAAAAACTAACACTGCACAGTACCTTAAAGCGGTTCTAGACACATTTCGTTTAGTAAATCTCTTTGCCTTCCAAATCAGGCAAAGAGTACTAAATGAAGTGTGTTTTTTTTTCCTGACGCCTTCATGGCAGCACACACTGGGTTGTGACTCCGCCCCCACAACCTGACAGGATTGGATAACTATAAAGTTGAAGGGGAGATCCCCCGCTGTATTCTCCTTTTTTTCCTCACCTGAACATGTTGGACGGACGGATGTTCCTATGACAGATGAATAAAGCCTCTTACCGCAATCGCCCCAGCAGGTTCAAGCCTCTCCTGTTTGGAAGTCCCTCCTGTACAGTCTCTAAAGGAGCTTCTACGGAGGGAACCCCCATTCTGGTGGTCTCAGGGGGCGTCAAGAATTCCGGCAAGTAACAAGCTTTAAAGAAGCTTTTATTTCGCAGTGGGCTCCTTTATCTTCATTTTCTCTTTCCCCTTTTTTTGTGTGTCTGGTACTGCCAGGGGGGGGGCGGCAATAGTCCCTACTGTCTGTATCTGTAGTCTCCCAAGTACAGTGCGCTGCATGGATTATAGGGACAGGTCATGCTGGCCCTTGTTGTCCCATAAAAAGAGTATGATATATGACTTACAGTTGCAGGCATGCTGGTCCTTGTGGTTCGATTAGCAGAGCGGCGTGGTAGCCGGCGCGTCCCCGCATTGCCCATGCGCAGTATAGGGTCGGGCAAACACCGCTGTGTCTTCGGTGTGTTGTGCCCTGATCCAAGATGGCGCGGGGACACTCGGGCGCATCTGCGCATGCGCGAAAAACGTCATTTGGGCGCCGTAATGGCGCCAGATTTAAAAACAAACTTTTCCTGTGGAAAATCCCTGTGCAACTCTGCAGCAAATCCGGAAAGAAGTTAGAGGAAAATACTGCTCTGCAACACTCAGGTAAGTCCCTATAAGGGTTCCTCTTCCCTAAAACCATTGCATAAAGAATCTTTTGATTAAATAATTAATTAATTAAAAAAAATGTGTTTGCATAAATAAATAAATTAATAGGGAAAGGGGTAGTAGTGAAGATGTGTATGTATATGTGTATATATATATATATATATATGTATAATAGAACTATATATATATATATAGGTATGTATATATAAGCGTATATATGTGGCGTAGGGCTGTGTGTAAAAAAAAAAAAAAAAAAAAACTATATATATATGTGCGTTTATTTTGTCTTTTCCCAGACTGCCCTGTCTCCTTCCTTTCTCCCTATGGAGCCCACTGCCCACGCAGACCACCAACAGCAAACTAGGTAAGAGGCTGGACCAATAGTAGGTAAGTATTGAAGGGGAGAAAAAAGAGTGCCAGACCGCTAAAATGCTGCATTTCTCTTGGCAGCCCGGCGGGATCAAGAACCACCAGCTCCCGGCACGGGAAAAGGTCAAGCCATACCTCAAGCAGGAGGTCCCGCAGGAGCCGTTCAAGATCACCTTCACGCCATCGGCACAGCCACTCACGGCGAAGTCACTCGCGGCACAGTCGCTCCCGCCGCAGCAGGTCAAATCGCAGGAGGTCCCCCTCCTCGCATCGCCAAAGCCGCCACACCCGTCCCGCAGCCAATGCCTGCTGGGTATGCGGCGCCCCGGCACTACCGGAAAAACTTGCTTGCCGCTCTTGCTTCAATGAAGCCACTACAGAGAAGGAAGCAGATGCAAGGATAGCGACAGAGCTCATAAGAGAGTCAGTGCGGGAGTCCCTACTGGAAAACACAGCACCACCATTGGACAAAGCTGTTCCCAGTACATCATCGGCGGAACCAGTGTCTCACCTCCAGACCTCGGATTCCCCCAGTTCTGAGGACGAGATTCAAGACGTCTCAGCAGGTTTTGATTTTTCTCTGGTGGAGCCTTTCGCCAAATCAGTCAAAGAGGCGATCGGCTGGGAAGATGACAAGACAGAACCTCAAAAGGTTCGGAAATATTTTCCAAACTTGAAGAGGGATCCGGAAACTTTCCCTTTTATAGAGGAGCTTGAAGATCTCATAAAGGACGAATGGGAAAGGTCGGACAAACGATCTAGTCTGACCAACAGGTTGGCCAAGATGTATCCCTTGAGGGAGTCAAAAATAAACCCACTGACCAACGCTCCTACTGTTGACGCCTCTTTGATGCGTCTCGCTCGCCACGTCACGTTACCGATTGAGGATGCGGTATCGTTTCGAGATGTGCTCGATCGGAAGATGGACCTGGAGTTGAAGAAGGCATATTCCACGGCTGGGGGGGCCTGCAGACCTGCAATAGCTACAGCAGCAGTAGGCAGAGCCATCTCGGGATGGACATCGAAAGTAGAAAAAGACCTGCAGGATGGCGTCGAGGTGGAAAAAATAATTTCCTCCCTACAGGAAATCAGATTGGCAGGTGATTTTGTAGCAGAGGCATCTGTAGACGTCCTAAGATCGTCAGCCAGGACCATGCTGGCATCAGTGACAGCAAGGAGAGCCCTATGGCTCAAACCATGGATGGCCGATACGGCATCTAAACTGAACTGGTGCAGGATCCCGTATGACGGCACAAATCTGTTTGGCACCAAATTGGACTCTGCTATCTCCAAAGTAACGGGGGGGGGAAGTCAGGGTTAATTCCCTCCGATAGGAGACCCAAGGCACAGAAAGGACCAGCATTCAGGCGTAACCTTCCGAATAAGTACAGAGAGGCCAGATCCTACCGCCCTGGTAGGGAATTTAGGAGGGACTGGAAAAACACAAAGCCGGCTTTTCTTAGAATGCAGAAAACCAAGTCCACCCCGGCAGGGGATCAACAGAAGTCGTTTTGAAGTCTCGCCTGCCCATTCGGCTCCGGGGAGCAGTCAGGTGGGCGCCAGGCTAAGAAACTTCTCCCAAATCTGGTCAAGTCACATAGAGGATTCATGGACATTGTCCACAATAAAGTTCGGACACAAGTGGAGGTTCATAAACAGACCTCCAGGGAATCACTTCCAGGCAACCAAACAACCATCCTCACCAATCAGAAGAAGCCTGTTAATAAAGTATGTGGCGGAACTGAAGCAGAAGGGGGCAATACTGGAGGTCCCAGCATGTCAAAGGGGAAGAGGTTTCTACTCCCCCCTATTCTTGGTAAAGAAGAAGACAGGGGATCTACGCCCTGTGTTGGACCTCAAGAGGCTCAACAAGGGAATACAGGTCGAGGCCTTCAAGATGGAAAGTCTCCAGTCTATACTACTGGCAGTGAATCTGGGAGATTGGATGCTTTCAATCGATTTGTCAGACGCTTATCTGCACATACCAATCCATCCAGCTTTTCAAAAATTCCTCCGGTTTGCCATAAACCAAGGCCATTTTCAGTTCCAGTGCCTCCCATTCGTCATCTCTTCAGCACCCAGAACATTTACAAAGGTTCTACTACCCTTGGTAGCACTCCTCAGACAAAAGGGGTTACGCATTCACCATTACCTGGACGACATCCTACTGTTAGCAGAGGATCAAGGGACGCTGATTCACCACCGAGAAGTTCTACTCGCAACCCTCCAGAAATTTGGTTGGATAATCAACTGGAAAAAGAGCAGTCTACAACCCACCCAAAATATGGTTTTCCTGGGAGCAGATCTAAACACCAAGGCGAACAGGATACAGCTCCCGCAGGAGAAAATACAGCCTCTAATTCAGAAAATGCAGAGACTACTTTCCACCAATCACCTACCTGCCAGAGCCTGTCTGAGCATTCTGGGATCCATGTCCGCAACCATACCAATGGTACAATGGGCACAGTGGCATATGAGAACCCTGCAGAACTCATTTCTCAGGCAGTGGGATGGAGTGTCGATGCATCAGACCATCTCTATATCCGGAGCAGTGAAACGATCAGTATGGTGGTGGACGCGTCAAGGCAACCTCAGGAAATACAAGCCCATAATCCCTCCAGATCCCAAAGTCATCACTTCGGATGCTTGCCAGAGCGGTTGGGGAGCCCACTTCCAAGATCGGGCAGCCCAAGGCCGATGGCCCTGTCAGGCTCAGGGGATAGTTTCGAATATCCTGGAACTCAGGGCAGCCTTCCATGCATTAAGGGCATTTACACCGCTACTAGAAGGGGAGGATGTGCTGATCAGGATGGACAACAAGGTAGCAGTGTCCTACATTCAGAAGCAAGGAGGTACCAGGAGTACCACCCTGATGGAAGAAGTCCGACCCATTCTGGAATGGGCTCAAATACACCTGGCAAGTCTGAAGGCAGTGTACGTTCCAGCGGCCCAGAATTTGCTAGCCGACTACCTAAGTCGGGAAACGTTGTCCAACAACGAGTGGTCCTTGAGTCCGCAGGCATTCTCTCTCCTGACAGAAGCCTGGGGGATGCCAGAAATAGACCTGGCGGCCACTCCAATGAACACCAAGTGCCACAGGTTCCTGACGAGGGGCTCATTTCCATCAGCAGAAGGGATAGACTGCCTGATCCACCCGTGGGACTTCAAGTTGGGGTACATATTTCCTCCAATCCCGTTGATTGCGAGGTTCCTGTCCAGACTTCGGAGATCGACGGTAACGGTAATAGCGGTAATCCCGATGTGGCCGAGAAGACCGTGGTTCACGACCCTCCTACAACTCAGCCTTCAACCTCCAATTCCTCTTCCAATGACCCCGGATCTTCTATCTCAGGGGCAGTTCCTTCACCCAGCACCAGAGAGATTGCATCTGATGGCCTGGAGGTTGAGAGGGTTAGGCTAAGGGCGCAAGGCTGTTCACAAGAGGTTATATCAACCATGATGCAAGCCCGGAAAGTATCCACTAATACCATCTATACGAGGGTTTGGGAGAGATTCTGCTCCTTGGCACAACAGAAAGGGTGGAACCACCTCTCTCCAGAACCTTACCAAATTCTAGAGTTTCTCCAATCAGGGGTAAGCAAAGGCCTAAGCTCAAGTACCCTTAAAGTACAAGTGTCGGCTCTGTCAGCAAAGACGGGAACTAGGTGGGCATTCCACCCACTGGTGATACAATTCCTAAAGGCCTGCCTGAAGATAAAACCCCCCAGAAAACCAGTTTTTCCGTCATGGGACCTATCAGTAGTTCTCCACGCTCTTTCCAACCCTCCGTTTACTCCATTCGAAACCGTATCTCTTTGGGACCTGACCTTGAAGCTATCATTCCTCATAGCAATAACATCAGCTAAGAGAGTGTCAGAGATACAAGCACTAATGATCTCGGAACCACACTTAGTCTTTCTACCCGACGGAGTAGTTCTAAGACCATCAGAGCGCTTCACACCTAAAGTAGTAACTTCTTTTCACTACAACCAGGACATCATTCTGCCATCCTTCACCAACGATCAGGGTGAACCGCATCCGTTGGATGTCAAAACAACGATCTCTAACTACTTGGCAGCTACCACCTCCTTTAGGAAGACGGATTCCCTCATGATCATTCCCTATGGAACCAGACGCGGGCAAGCAGCCTCTTCACGGACTATCTCGTCCTGGCTAGTCAAAGCCATTAAGAAGGCATATTCCACTCAGCACCTGACGATCCCTGAAGATGTCAGGGCTCATTCTACTAGGGCAGTGGCTACCTCCTGGGCAGCATATTGCAGGGTATCACCGGAGACAATATGCAGAGCAGCAACGTGGTCTTCCAGACATACTTTTATTTCTCACTACAAAGTGGATTCTGCCCATTTGTCCATGTCAGACTTTGGAAGATCCATTGTTAGAGCCAATTCTTCCGCATTATAGGAATAAACATTATTTTTCTTGCACCCACCCGACTGGCGAGTTATTTCCCAGTGTGTGCTGCCATGAAGGCGTCAGGAAAACGGAAAATTGTATACTCACCTTTCCGTAATTTTCCTTTCCTGACGCATCTTCATGGCAGCACACAATTTCCCACCCCGTTTTTGTGATGATATATACAGAGAATACAGCGGGGGATCTCCCCTTCAACTTTATAGTTATCCAATCCTGTCAGGTTGTGGGGGCGGAGTCACAACCCAGTGTGTGCTGCCATGAAGATGCGTCAGGAAAGGAAAATTACGGAAAGGTGAGTATACAATTTTCCGTTTTTTTCCCACTTACCTTGTAATCGCGTCCTTTCCTCTGTCTCTGCGGCGGTGGGCGGGGTCTCTGCGTCGATCATCTTCCGAAATCTCGCGAGATTTCGTTCACATCTCGCGAGATGTCGGCAGATGTGCCGAAATCTTGCGAGATTTCGGAAGATGTCCGGGAACGTGAGCTACTCTTTGCCGTTACTGCGCACGCGCGAGATCGGCGCAGTAACGGCGGTGCATGCTGGGCCATCTGAAGTGCCTGTGTGGGTTCACATGCCTACAGGCAAGATGGCAACCAGCAGGACAGATTTTTTAAAATGATTTTAAATGACGAAAACCGGCAGCAGAGAGTCACAGAAATGGGACACGTGAGTACCTGATTTACATCTCATAATCTACTGCATTGCACTAAAGATAGAAAAACACTACAGACAGTGCAGAACCGCTTTAAACACATCATCCCCACTTTGAAAAACGGTGGTGGCAGCATCATGTTGTGGGGATGCTTTTCTTCAGCAGGGACTGGGAAGCTGGTCAGAGTTGATGGGAAGATGGATGGAGCCAAATACAGTGCAATCTTAGAAGAAAACCTGTAATGCCCTGTACACACAATAGGATTTTCCGACAACAAAACTGTGGATGTTGTTTCAAACTTGTCTTGCATACACACGGTCACACAAATGTTGTCGGAAATTCTGAACGTCAAGAACACGGTGGCGTACAACACGTACGACGAGCCTGAGAAAAATGAAGTTCAATAGCCAGTGGGGCTCTTCTGCTTGATTCCGAGCATGCGTGCATCGGAATTGTGTACACACGCTCGGAATTTCCGACAAGTTTTGTTGTCAGAAAATTTGAGAACCTGCACTTAAACATTTGTTGGTGGAAAATCCGACAACAAATGTTCTATGGAGCATACACATGGTCCGACTTTCCGACAACAAGCTCACATCCAACATTTGTTGTCGGAAAATCCTATCGTGTGTACAGGGCATTAGTCTGTAAAAGACTTGAGACTGGAGTGGAGGTTCACCTTCCAGCAGGACAAGGAGCCTAAACATACAGCCAGAGCTACAATGGAATGGTTTAGATCAGGGGTAGGCAACCCACGGCACACAAAGCCTATTTTGCCGACACTCGACTTCCTCCCCATCAGAAGAGCAGCGCAGGGAAGTGTCAGTGAGACATTAATGCATTCCAATTTCACAGTTCACTGTGCCCCCACACATTGCAAGGATGGGAAACATTGTTTGGTTCTCTAACTTTGCTGTAGCTGTGATCGTCAGCTTTTGTGATAGGGAAGAGATTGGGTGCAGTTCTGCTAGTAGGGGGGGGGAGGCAGTCCCTGTTTCCTGTTTCTTGGAGGAGGACTGCCATTGGCCACTGCTCAAGCCAATCACAGTCCTGCTAGCCCCACCCACCATCTGGAGGAAGATGACTCGCTTAGTTGCCACTACCAATCTCAGAAAGAAGAAAACCACAATCAGGTGACAGTTTGTGGAATTACTGCAAACTTTGTTGAAATTATTCCTGAACCTTTGCTTCACTTACTACTGAGCCCCTGCACTCTGTGTTCCTTTAAGCCAGAGCCAGTATTCAGTGCAATGAAAATCACACCGCCGCCACACTTGTTCTCAGCTGCGGGGGCCAAACTTATGATCCTGCATACAGGTGAGGCAGAGGAGCAGGGGGGTACAGAGGTGGGGCAGATATGCAGAGGAGAAAGGAGGTACATTGGTGGAACACATGAGCAGGGGGTTACAGTGGTAGGGCAAAAGAGCAGGGGGTACAGTGGTGAGACAGATGTGCAGGAGGTACAGTGGTGGGGCAGATGAGAAAGCTGCAGAGCAGATAAGTTCAGTGTTAGGTAGGGGTGCAACGGATCGTCACCGATCCATGATCCGAACGGGTCACCCTGTTCGGATCGGCACACGCTGCGATCCACGGAGTGCTCCGCGGCCTTAGGAAAGGCCACGCTTCGGCCTAGCTCCAGAGTGGCGGCCATCTTGGTGCACCCGTCGGCCGTTTACAATGTGATCGCTCCGTCAAATGACGGAGCAATCACTTGTAAACAAACCGGCGTCAAGATGACGCCGGTTCCTCTCTCCCCTCTGTGTACAGATCTGTACAGTGGAGGGGAGAGATCGGATGGCAGCAGCACTGTGGGCTGGATCTGTAGTGCCCACAGCGCTGCTCTGTGACAATTGCAGTCACAGCCATCCCTCCATACTCTGCCATACCCAGCCAATACTCTGCCATACCCTGCCAATACTCAGCGATACCCAACCATACTTGGCGATACCCAGCCATGCTCAGCCGTACAGAGCCATACTCAGCCAATATTACAGTGGGGGAGATTGTGGATATTACAGTGGGGACTATATGGTGGTGGAATTTCCACAGGTTTTTGCAAATTCAATTATTATTTGCTGATCCAAAAAATTATCCGATCCGTGACTCTGATCCGAGGATCGATCCAATCCGTGAGTTTTTTGATCCGTTGCACCCCTAGTGTTAGGACAGATGAGAAGATGGTTCAGCGGCGAGACAGAAGAGCATGGGGGTACTGCGGCGAAGCAGATGTGCAGGGAGGTACAGTGGTGGGGCAGAGGAGAAAGGGGGAACATTGGTGGGACAGAAGAGCAGGGTGGTACAGTGGTGGGGCAGATGAGCAGGGTGGTACAGTTATCTGAAGTGTGGAGTTGCAGGAATTGAGGCTCATCAGAGGTGTGAGAGTGCAGGATGTTAATTTCTCACTACTAAAGTAGTTTACAGCAGACCTTTAAATACCTGGGGGTGGTGTTCTCCAGGCAGGCCGCCTACTACTTACCCCTAAACCTGTCCCCGGTAGTTCAGGAGGCTCGGCAACGACTTAAGGCATGGGAATCATTGCCACTTTTATTGATGGGACGTACAAATTTGTTTACAATGAAAATATTACCCAAGTTCACATACTTATTTCGCCACTCTCCACAGTGGATACCTAAATCTTTTTTCACACGTATACATCGCCTCCTCGCCTCTTTCCTGTGGGGATCCCAGTGCCCCAGATACAGCTGGACCACACTGATACGCCCAACCTCTCAGGGTGGCATGGCATGTCTGGATCTATACAAGTACTATTTAGCCACCCAGCTAGTTACGGCTGCCTGGTGGCTCAATCAGGACATCTCCAATCCAGCTACCCAGGTTGAGACAGCACTGCTGGGATCCCATGAGGCACTCAAATTCTTTACTTTTTCAAGGCCCCCCTATCCACTGACACCCTCCATGCGCAGCACATTGCGTGCATGGGGGGGAAGGTCTTAAAATTTGAAAAATACCCTAAACAGGCAATCTTACCCAATGCCCTCCTTTGGCGAGACCCAACCCTAGAACACATCTACAAATTACCTGAGCCCCATGCCTGGACCAAATTTAACATAAAAACAAAATGAACCCTGACTCCCCTCCTGGGTGTTGGAGATGTGGTGTGATTCCTGGGGACTTCGCCCATATCTTCTGGACCTGCCCAGCAATTACCAGTTACCGGAAGGAGATTCTAGACTTTATCACGCAAATTACCTCTGTGCCACTACAACCATCAATGGCAATCTGCATACTAGGCCTGATAGAGCAACTAATCCCTATGGTGGCGGGTAGCGCGCTGGTGGGACTCCTACTGTTTTATGCCCGCAAAGCCATAGCTCTCAGTTGGCGCAGACCAACCCCCCCTCCTCTCTCCCTATGGAAACAACTCATCAACAATAGCCTAACTCTGTATAAAGACACATACGCCAATAGAGGCTGTCCCAACAAGTATGACAAAGTTTGGTCTAAATGGCTGGCGGATCCCTCCTCTGCTTCGGAGGTCTCTTAGCAGAATCTGCACAATCTAGCCCTCAAGTGGGTGCCTATGGATCCAAAATTGTAGCGCTAATGTATAAGATAAGTGTAAATATTCCAACACTCTAAAATAAATATATCTTAATGGGGTAGTAACTCCTAGTGCTGGTGTTGATTCCAGTATAACAGAATTACAAGGAAATTATATAGTCCATATAGGGATAACATCAAAGTGTAGATCTTGTTGGTCCACTCAATGAAGACAGATTGTATACTTGACTGATGTAGAAAATAAGGCGTGGGTACGCTTACCAGAGTCGGTGGATGTGACTACCGTACGGCATACACATCAGACAAGCTTTGAGGATAGTGGGTCTTGCATCCTATGGGAAGTCGCCTCGGACTGGAACTCCGACGATCTCTGGAGCTGTATGCTGGGTCCGTCAGCGGGATGAATGGGCCCGGCTCGCGATTATCCAATGTTCCCAAAAAGGATGATGAAGACCGGGGAAGGGAATAAAAAAATGGAGACCACTCCAATGGTGCAGGTCAAAAAGTAACAATTTATTCACATATGCATGTGAACGAAAATAAAAATCTCGAGAAAAAGTATAAAATGTAAAATTCTGGCAATATGAGGGGCATAGGATAGCTGGCCCGACGCGTTTCGACTAAAAGTCTTCCACAGGGGCATATCTCTAACCCCTCCATATTGCCTCCAACTATTTATAAACATACAACTAAGAATGTAGCCGCCCACCTGGTCTAAACAGGAAGTGAGCGCTACAGGCCCTACTAAATGCAAATGGGGAGAATGAGTTCCAATTTGTCTGAACATAATAATTACATCTTCATGTTTATAGACATATTACATACAGAACAGGCATATTAGTATACATCCTGATTGTGAGATGGGTATTGTGAGGGATCGGAAGTCATGAACGCTGTTTCATGAATCATTGTAGTAATATAAACCCCCATTAATGGACCGATCCAGGCCTTAAAAATCATGGCCAATCCCAGTCATATTGCCTCCAATATGGGATTTCAATCCCTTGGATATGGCTGGATCTTGATGTACTTTTTTTGGGGGGAGAGTTTCTAGGTCGTTGAGAACCAAGTTTTTGAATACATTAATAGAGTGAGACGTGGTATTGGGTGGATTGAAAAGTGATGGGTTGGACAAACCCGAGTGTACATTGGAAGAAGGAATAGTGCCACCTGACGTGGTAGGGGGAACTGTTAAAAAATGTCGCTGAACATTCAGCTTTCTGATAAATTTATGTACATCAACGAAGGTTGCGAAGCGGTCCAATGGCCGGGGTGGAACAAACTTCAGACCTCTGTCGAGCAATTGTGTTTCCGCATCAGAAAGTTGGACTGTACTCAAATTGTAAATACCTGCACCAATGGGTGTTAGACCCTTTTTCTTTTGCCTCTGGAGGCGTCGCCCCCCTCTGTTACCTCGTTTCGTTTTGGACTTGGGGGGTAACTGGGAGGGTCCCTGTAAAAACCCGATGGTTGGGAAGGCCCTCGGGGTTGAGAATTAGATTGGTATGAATAAGGATTGTATGTGGGTTCCCTACCCTGGTTACCATATGGGTGTTGTTCCCCATATCTCCCTTGATTACCATATTCACGGGAGGGTACATGTCTAGCATGATCTCTAATAGGGGTACTTTGAGGGTACTGATTTTTATCGTCCCTCCAATGGGGGGGTGGTGTACTGTATGGCTCCACCCGACGGGGACCGCCTCTCCCCCTCGATCGGTTGTTTCTTCCCCTTGTAGGATGGTTGTTGCCCCTTGAATTGTGTCTACCCCTACCGTAGTTATTCTGTGCATACGTATTGGGAGCATGTTCAAATGGGGTATATACGTCTTCCCTGACACCTCTCTGTGAATTAGACGGTGGGGGTTCATAGAATAACCTACGGTCAGACTGAAGAATAACCGGTTCGACCATATCAACAGGAGAGGCATTCTCAGCAGTGTCATCGCTGACGACAAGCCTCTTCTGCCAATTAAAAATTAAGTTGTTCTTATAATCTGTAAGATCACGGTTATACTTTTTCTGTTTTTTTGTTTTTCTGATCCTTTTCTTCCTTTTCTAGAAAGTTTTTTAGGTTGGTGGAGAGAGTGACATAATCATGTGAACCATTAAATGGTGTCAGTTTGATTTTAAGGTCCTTGATCTCCTGGTCTATGGCCGCAAGCCTCGCTTGTTTACGTTCGACAAGGAAATCATTGAGCTTAATCCCGACATCGTTAAAATATCTGGACCAGGACTCGAGGTCTGAGTCTCCCTGTTGTGGAGATACCTCCCATCTCAGACCTCGAGGTACCATACGTTCCTTGGTATACTGTTCTAGGAATGCTATATCCCACTGTAGGTGAATTTCGGTGGTCATAACATTCTTTAGTCTAACGAAAAGACCATTTAATTCGGTGTCTGTGTTAGTAGTAACAAAGACACCGTTGGTATTGAGGGACCTGGAGATCCTATACTCAAAAACATCCATAATGATGTACACAGAAAAGCGGCAGTGATAAAAAGTGTCAGAAATAGAGGAAATGAAATTGGGAAAACACCGCGCTATTCAATTGGGCTATACAAAAGCTGCCAACAAACAAAACAAACAAAGTCAAAATACGTATGGATCCAAAATTGTAGCGCTAATGTATAAGATAAGTGTAAATATTCCAACACTCTAAAATAAATATATCTTAATGGGGTAGTAACTCCTAGTGCTGGTGTTGATTCCAGTATAACAGAATTACAAGGAAATTATATAGTCCATATAGGGATAACATCAAAGTGTAGATCTTGTTGGTCCACTCAATGAAGACAGATTGTATACTTGACTGATGTAGAAAATAAGGCGTGGGTACGCTTACCAGAGTCGGTGGATGTGACTACCGTACGGCATACACATCAGACAAGCTTTGAGGATAGTGGGTCTTGCATCCTATGGGAAGTCGCCTCGGACTGGAACTCCGACGATCTCTGGAGCTGTATGCTGGGTCCGTCAGCGGGATGAATGGGCCCGGCTCGCGATTATCCAATGTTCCCAAAAAGGATGATGAAGACCGGGGAAGGGAATAAAAAAATGGAGACCACTCCAATGGTGCAGGTCAAAAAGTAACAATTTATTCACATATGCATGTGAACGAAAATAAAAATCTCGAGAAAAAGTATAAAATGTAAAATTCTGGCAATATGAGGGGCATAGGATAGCTGGCCCGACGCGTTTCGACTAAAAGTCTTCCACAGGGGCATATCTCTAACCCCTCCATATTGCCTCCAACTATTTATAAACATACAACTAAGAATGTAGCCGCCCACCTGGTCTAAACAGGAAGTGAGCGCTACAGGCCCTACTAAATGCAAATGGGGAGAATGAGTTCCAATTTGTCTGAACATAATAATTACATCTTCATGTTTATAGACATATTACATACAGAACAGGCATATTAGTATACATCCTGATTGTGAGATGGGTATTGTGAGGGATCGGAAGTCATGAACGCTGTTTCATGAATCATTGTAGTAATATAAACCCCCATTAATGGACCGATCCAGGCCTTAAAAATCATGGCCAATCCCAGTCAAGGACTACAAATCCCGCCAAACCGGAGGTATCCAATCATATTCCCACATCCGCAGGATATCCTGACAGAGAATGGCGCCTAAATGGGTGTCCAATCACGCTGTCCACCGACAGGACATCCGGATGGACGCTCTAAACGTGGTGGCGTCATTACGTATGCGGCGACGTCATCACGTCGCCGCGTCGCAACGGCACCCTCAATGCGCAGTGACGTCATCGCGTCGCTACGGCGCGACGTACGGCAGAGCGCAAAAGGTGTGCGGCGGCACAGAAGCATTGTACGTATGAACAACAGGGCCCGGCCGCTTCCGGCCCAAGTTACCGGAAGTGAGCTCATCCCCAGGATACGAAAACAGAATCAGGGTAACCGCGGGGAGGAACACCAACAACGGAAGTACCTATGGATTGGTGCAAAAGTACACGTGATGGCCTCGCACCCAAACAGCCCACACACATACTCAATGTGATAGCCCCCGGGTACCACTGTGCCAAACGGCCACCAAGTGTACGTACACATGGCTGACGGCGCACAAAAAACGTCCCTTAGGGCGCACAAGTGACTAATTAGTACATGCATCATATGATAGTGACACAAGTAAAATAATATAAGGGAATATTGTAAAAAATAAGTATATTAAAGATGACAACCGATGATCGAAAAAATATTGACCGATGATCGAAAAATGATAACAAAAGGACAGATAGCATGAAAAGCCCATTATGCCCAGGTCCCGGGACCATATGAATGCTAATAGGCGCTGAAATAACAGCCCCTAGATGGCATAATGTAGGGAGCAACTAATGGTGCATATGGTGATGACTTGATAATATATCTAATGTCGTATCCTCGTGAAGCACCACATAATGGCAAATAGCCAAAATGCTGGGTGAGGCAACGACAGTGAGAAAATAATCTCAGGATGAAGGCCCTGAATAAAAGGATAGTGTCCAAACAACCTATATAGAACATGTAGCTAGATCCAATGCCATGGTAGAAGAACCAATGAGATGGGATAGTAGAGTGAAGTGTGCGCAAAAAAAGTGCAATATCCACATCAAAGGATATATATATTTTTTTTATATTTACATAATATAATAACCACGATCGTCTGAGGACATACCGTAGAGGATAAATAATATCGTGTGGGATAATCCAAAATATGTGAAAAAACTGACGTGACCAAATTAATATGTGAGTGTATATTTTTATGAAAATAGGGAAGTGGACCCTCAATAACCATCTCACATTCAATTTGTCAAAAAAGGATATAGATCTAATAATATTTGACGGCATATGCGGGCAAAACAACCCCAAATCGAGAAAACCAAAGGTAAATGCCCTAACTGGAACTCTGTACAACAGATGCCACGGGTGAAGTGCCACTCACCCTCGGTTAATGAAACAATTGATGTCCCATTCAACATTCATACCGAAGGGTGAGTAGCACTTCAACTCGTGGATCCAGTAGGTTTCCAATCTCGAGACCCCTCGTAGATTGGACTCACCCCGCCAATGGGCAACAAATTTGTCAATTATCTGGAACTGTGTCCCTGATGGGTCTCTATTGTGGTGTTCCCGATAGTGGCGGGGGACGCTATGTTTGATACATCCTTTACGGATCTTGGCCAAATGTTCATTTACACGTATGGAGAACGCACGAATAGTGCGTCCGACATATTGCAATTTACAAGGGCAGGTGATCAAATAAACTATAAATTTGGTGGCACATGTGGTGAAATGCTTCATGGTGAAGGTGCGTGCAGTGACAGTGGAACTGAAAGTATCTGTCATGCGTCTGCCCAATACATTATGCAAACAAACGTTGCATTTTTTGCATGGGAAGTAACCTTTGCAGTGTTGGAAAAACGTAGTCGTCCTGGGAGGGTCGACAACGTTGGGAGCAATGTCGCCCTGAACGGAACGGGCACCTCTGAAGATGATGCCCGCCCGTTCAGGGAGAGAAGGTCCCAAAATGCGATCGCTCCGTAAAACCTTCCAATGTCTAGCTAGAATCTTCTTGACCTCCTTGTGCTGGGTGGAGTATGAGGTGAAGAAGGACCACCTAAATTTGTTGTCTCTGGGGGTCTTGGGTCGATCTATCAACAGCGACTTCCTATCCACGGTAGCAACTGATTTTATGTCTGCATCAAGGGATTCAGGTTGATAACCCTTTTCGATAAACCTTTGTCTTAGTATCTGACATTGTTGGAAGAAGGTGGAATCATTAGTGCAGTTCCTCCTCATTCGAAGGAACTGTCCTCTTGGCACTGATTTAAGCCAGCGGTCTTGGTGGCAGCTCCCGACAGGAATGTATCCATTCCTGTCGGTGGGCTTAAAATAGGTTTTGAACTCAAAGCCCCGTGAGGTGGACTCAATCTCTAGGTCAAGGAAGTGTATGCTGGTGGAGCTGGCCTCATAGCTCAAAACTATTCCTCGATCGTTTAGATTGAGAGTAGTCATGAACTCATCCAAGGACGACATGCTTCCCTTCCATAGGAGGAGGACGTCGTCTATATACCTGGTCCATAGGACCAGTTCCGGACGTCGGAAAGCATAGACGACGTCCTCCTCCCACTGGGCCATGAATAAATTGGCCACACTGGGGGCGTATTTTGCCCCCATGGCCACTCCCTTGATTTGGGAATAGAAAGTGCCCTGAAACCAAAAATAATTATGTTTGGTAGCAAAACGTAGTAGATCTAAAATGAAGTTTTTTTGGATGGATGAAAGGGTTGAAAGACTCGATAGGTAAAATTCCACAGCGCATATGCCTAAGGAATGGGAAATACAGGTGTATAGCGCAGCGACGTCAGCTGTCACCATGATTAGACCATCATGATGTTCCACGGATTCGAGTAACCGAATAACATCCCTCGTATCTTTAAGATACGAGGGAATTTGTCTGACTAGTGGCTGCAAATAAAAGTCTATGTACCTACCAATCCTCGAGGTCACCGAATCGATGCCACTAACGATGGGGCGACCTGGAGGATTGGTAGGACACTTGTGTACCTTAGGGAGGTAATATATAATGGGGATTCTGGGGGCTAAGGGAACGAGAAATTCCCTCTCCTTCCGGTTGAGTGGCACAGTGGTACCCGGGGGCTATCACATTGAGTATGTGTGTGGGCTGTTTGGGTGCGAGGCCATCACGTGTACTTTTGCACCAATCCATAGGTACTTCCGTTGTTGGTGTTCCTCCCCGCGGTTACCCTGATTCTGTTTTCGTATCCTGGGGATGAGCTCACTTCCGGTAACTTGGGCCGGAAGCGGCCGGGCCCTGTTGTTCATACGTACAATGCTTCTGTGCCGCCGCACACCTTTTGCGCTCTGCCGTACGTCGCGCCGTAGCGACGCGATGACGTCACTGCGCATTGAGGGTGCCGTTGCGACGCGGCGACGTGATGACGTCGCCGCATACGTAATGACGCCACCACGTTTAGAGCGTCCATCCGGATGTCCTGTCGGTGGACAGCGTGATTGGACACCCATTTAGGCGCCATTCTCTGTCAGGATATCCTGCGGATGTGGGAATATGATTGGATACCTCCGGTTTGGCGGGATTTGTAGTCCTTGACTGGGATTGGCCATGATTTTTAAGGCCTGGATCGGTCCATTAATGGGGGTTTATATTACTACAATGATTCATGAAACAGCGTTCATGACTTCCGATCCCTCACAATACCCATCTCACAATCAGGATGTATACTAATATGCCTGTTCTGTATGTAATATGTCTATAAACATGAAGATGTAATTATTATGTTCAGACAAATTGGAACTCATTCTCCCCATTTGCATTTAGTAGGGCCTGTAGCGCTCACTTCCTGTTTAGACCAGGTGGGCGGCTACATTCTTAGTTGTATGTTTATAAATAGTTGGAGGCAATATGGAGGGGTTAGAGATATGCCCCTGTGGAAGACTTTTAGTCGAAACGCGTCGGGCCAGCTATCCTATGCCCCTCATATTGCCAGAATTTTACATTTTATACTTTTTCTCGAGATTTTTATTTTCGTTCACATGCATATGTGAATAAATTGTTACTTTTTGACCTGCACCATTGGAGTGGTCTCCATTTTTTTATTCCCTTCCCCGGTCTTCATCATCCTTTTTGGGAACATTGGATAATCGCGAGCCGGGCCCATTCATCCCGCTGACGGACCCAGCATACAGCTCCAGAGATCGTCGGAGTTCCAGTCCGAGGCGACTTCCCATAGGATGCAAGACCCACTATCCTCAAAGCTTGTCTGATGTGTATGCCGTACGGTAGTCACATCCACCGACTCTGGTAAGCGTACCCACGCCTTATTTTCTACATCAGTCAAGTATACAATCTGTCTTCATTGAGTGGACCAACAAGATCTACACTTTGATGTTATCCCTATATGGACTATATAATTTCCTTGTAATTCTGTTATACTGGAATCAACACCAGCACTAGGAGTTACTACCCCATTAAGATATATTTATTTTAGAGTGTTGGAATATTTACACTTATCTTATACATTAGCGCTACAATTTTGGATCCATACGTATTTTGACTTTGTTTGTTTTGTTTGTTGGCAGCTTTTGTATAGCCCAATTGAATAGCGCGGTGTTTTCCCAATTTCATTTCCTCAAGTGGGTGCCAACTGTGCACAATGAGTACATCAGATGTTATTTCACCATATACAAATGTTAACTACAGTATCCAGTGAATGGTGCTGATGTACAAATAACCACAATCTATGCTCTATGCTTGCTGTCTATGTATGACATCACTAAAATGAGGTCCCCGCAGGGATCACATTGTTACCATGTAAGACCAATGTATGTTTAATTGTTTGTTTTTTGTTCTGCTCATTGCAAATCAATAAAAAGATATTTAAAAAAAAAAAAGTAGTTTACAGCATTTACTTTCTAAAAAATCCTTTTCTAAATTGAGTGTGAAGTTGACATTTCAGGCCAGATTTCATTTTTCTCCTTACATCTTACAAAAACAAGCTTGACTGGTGGAGAGAGAGATATCACTGCTCCAGGTAGGTCAAGCGACAGTGGAAAACCTTCTCATCCAGCTTGGAAGCCCAGGTGTCGGCAATGCATATAGCAATCAAAAATAGGAAGAAGATCTGGACAGCCGCACTCAAAAAACGTTTTTTTGCCTTTTATTCAAAAATTCTTGTGAACAAAAATACAAGCCACAGCAGGAACAGACAGGAGCTAACGCGTTTCACACTTCAATGTAGTGCTTAGTCAAGCTCAAGCTTGACTGGTGGGCTATTAAGCAAAGAAAAACCTGGATTTTTTATGTTTTATGTCATTTATTTAGTATTAGGGCTCTTACATGTGGGTCAGGTGATTCCAAGTGTATTTCCTCCACATGGCGGCCCTGTCATTGACATGAATGGCTGTGCACCGTTGTACTCATGTATATGGTGGCACTATCATAAACCCAAATATGGCATATGCTAAGAATAGAAAATGCTCTTGTAGTTATGATCCAATATATACATGAGGATGGCAGAGCACAGCCATTCATGTCAATGACATGCTGTACACTGCATCTGGGATGCCCAGGCAGAGCAAATACCCGGGGAATTATGCTAAATGGGTTCAGCCGACCCCTATTCAAGAGCCCTTTTTTGCACCGGATGACACTCAGACCTTGTGCAAGACTGTGCAATGTAAGGTTCGCCTACTGGTACCATTGAAAGGAGTATATATCATTTTTTTATGTGAGGGAGATGTTTAATTAAAATAAACAGTGCTTTAATCATTATTTCTATGATAGGACTTGGATGCTATTAGGCTGGGAGCTATGTTTTATTATTTTTTTAATTTTAGGAAATAAATAAGATTTGTTGTTGTGTGCCCTATTACAAAAATTACATTTTTAAGCCTGGTGTAAAAAACATGAAACCTGCACCACTGCTCTTTTTAAGAAATGGTTGCCAACACAATGACCGTAGGTGATGGGAGCAACTATATTCCAATGTGAGAATCCTACAGACCCAAACCACAGAATACATCACAGCAAATAAGTGTAATTGCAATAGATTATATTGCTATATACTGTATATTATGGTGCGTTATATTTTAATGAAAGCAGCAAGTCAGATTCTTTATTACATACACAATGTACTGGAGAACATAAAAAAAAAAAAGAATTATGTAACTTGCAACTCAGGCAGTTTTTGTTTCAGATTATTTGAGGCTGATGTTATAAAAGCTGATACAAAATTAGCAATGAGCACAGCTGTAAGGGGAGAGGGACAAATGAAAGTGGTTCTAAAGGTTCAAGGTTTTTTACCTTCATACATTCTATGCATGAAGGTAAAAAATACCTTCTGTGTGCAGCAGCCCCCCCCCCCCCCCCCCCCCCCCCAATACTTACCTGAGCCCCTATCTTGATCCAGCAATGTGCACGGGAGCCTTGGCACTCCAGGGACTCTCCCCCTCATTGACTGAGACGGCACCGGGAGCCATTGCCTCCCACTGCTGTCAATCACAACCAGTGAGCCAATAAGAAATGAAAGGGGGCGGGGTTGAGCCGCAGCTCCGGAGCACGTGTGCTTGGGTGCCCCCACAGCAAGCTGTTTGCTCTGAGGGAACTTGGCAGGAGGAAGGGGCCAGGAGTGTCGGCGGGGGACACCAGAAGAGGAGATCTGGGGCTGCTCTGTGCAAAACTACTGCACAGAGCAGGTAAGTATAACATGTTTATTATTTAAAAGAAAAAAAAAAAATTACCATTAATAACACTTTAACCACTTGCTTACTGGGCACTTAAACCCCCTCCTATTCAGACCAATTTTGAGCTTTCAGCGCCGTCGCACTTTGAATGACAATTGCGCGGTCATACAACACTGTACCCAAATGAAATTTTATACTTTTTTCCCCCCCAAATAGAGCTTTGTTTTGGTGGTATTTGATCACCTCTGCGATTTTTATTTTTTGTTAAAATATTTGAAAAAGACCGAATTAAAAAAAAAAAAAAAAGTGATGGGCACCGATAGGTGGCAGTGATGGGCACTGATGGGTTACACTGATGGGCAGCACTTTTAGGTGGCACTGATTGGCGGTGCCACCAATGGGCACTGGTCCGTCATTGATGTACGCTGATGAGCCGGCAGTGATGGGCACCGATAGGTGGCACTGGTGGGCATTGATAGGTGGCACTTGTGGGCATTGACAGGTGGCACTTGTGGGCATTGTTAGGTGGCATACATGAGGCATAATTGCCTCTGACTTTTCGGGACCGATGTCCCTTTAAGATGAGCCGATGATCAGCTTTTTTTTTCTCCTCCGCTGTCAGCGTGAGGAGAAAAAAAAATAATCACCAAGCTTTTGTTTTCATCATGTGATCAGCTGTCATTGGCTGACAGCTGATCACATGGTAAGGGGCCGGGACCGGACCCTTACACGGATCGCTGATCACCCGAGTCTCAGTGTCCACAGCACGCTCCACACGCGCCCTACTGGGCGCGTACAGGTGGCCGGCATTCGGCCATAGCGGATGTCAAGTGGTTAATGCCTAAGTTTATTTAAATATTTTTCATATCAAAGCAAGGGACTGCACTGTAGTTTCACTTTAACCACTTGACATCCGGCCGTAGCCGAATGACGGCTTTGGCGCGGATGTCAATTCCCGGGAGGGCGTAATATGACGTTTTCCGTTTTCCTCGCTCCCTGTGCGCGCTCACGAGCGCGCAGCAGGGACATTCTTTGTTGGCCGTGTCCCTTGGACACAGCCAATCACAGATCGCTGTAAACGGCCAATCACAGCGTCCGTTTACAGCGCGATCGGCGTGTCCAATGGGAGATGATCTCATATGTAAACAGAGATAGCGTGTGAGGAGGGGGAGATGAACGGCTGCAGCGGCCGTAAGTGTAAAAAAAAATAAAAATAAAAAAAAAAGAAATAAATGTGCCATCTGTCCCCACTTCCACCACTGCCATCTGTCCCCACTGCCAGTGCCATCTGTCCCCACTGCCATCTGTCCCCAATGCCATCTGTCCCCAGTGCCACATGTCATCAGTGCCACATAGTGCCACATGTCATCAGTGCCACATAGTGCTATCTGTCATCAGTGCCATATCAGTGTCACGTGTCATCAGTGCCACATATTAGTGCCATCTGTCATCAGTGTCACGTATTAGTGCCACCTGTCAGTGTCACATGCCATCTGTTATCAGTGTCAGATGTCATCAATGCCACGTATCAGTGCCATCTGTCATCAGTGTCACGTGTCATCGGTGCCACGTTTTAGTGCCGTCTGCCATCAGTGCCACATATTAGTGCCATCTCTCATCAGTGCCACGTGATATCAGTGCCACGTATAAGTGCCATCTCTCATCAGTGCCACGTATAAGTGCCATCTCTCATCAGTGCCACATATTAGTGCCATCTGTCATCAGTGTCACGTGTCATCAGTGCCCCCCATATTAGTGCCATCTGTCATCAGTGCCACATCAGTGTCACGTGTCATCAGTGCCACGTCAGCGTCACGTGTCATTGTCCTGGTGCTCCAGGGCTTTCAAAAGTGTACTAGGCAGTCAACAATTTAGATGTGTAATTTATGCTCCTAGAACACGTGATGGCGCTCCCTGCATGTTGGGCCTCTCTAAGTGGCCAGGCTGTGGAAAAGTCCCACACATGTGGTATCGTTATACTCAGGAGGAGTAGCAGAATTTATATTTTGAGGTGTCATTTGTGGTATACACATGCCATATGAGAGAAATAACCTATTACAATGACAATTTTGTGGAAAAAAATAAAAAATAAAAGAAAAATTAATTTTGCAAAGAATTGTGGGAAAAAATGACAACATCAAAAAGCGGTCATTTGGGGGGTATTTGTACTTTCCTGGCTTGTTCGGGTCACAAGAAATGAGATAGGCCACCAGTGCATCAGGTGTGATCAATTTTGTATAATTTGCACCACAGTTTGTAGAGTCTGTAACTTTCACAAAGACCAAATAATATCCACTAATTTGGGTTATTTTTACCAAAGATATGTGGCAGTATAAATTGTGGCAAAAATTTATGAAGAAAAATTAATAATTTCCTACATTTTATCACAGAAACAAAGAAAAATGCGGTTTTTTTCAACATTTTCGGTCTTTTTTCATTTATAGCGCAAAAAATAAAAAACCCAGAGGTGATCAAATACCACCAAAAGAAAGCTCCATTTGTGGGAAAAAAAGGACAAAAAATTAATTTGGGTACAGTGTTGCATGACTGAGTAAGTGTCATTCAAAGTGTGAGAGCACCGAAAGCTGAAAATTGGTCTGGATAGGAGGGGGGTTTAAGTGCCTGGTAAGCAAGTGGTTAAAATAACAAACGTGTTATGCATACCTTCTCTGCTTAATGTTTTTGCACAGAGCAGCCCCTATCCTCCTCTCCTAGGATCCCCCACCAGCACTCCAGCCTCCTCTACGCTTCCTATGGGGGAACTTGTGTATGCTCACTCCCGAGCTTCAATGTCAGTATCTATTGACACAGACACCGGAACTTGGCCCCATCCCCCGCTCTGAGCTTTTCACTGACAGCAGCAGGAAGCAATGTCTCCCGCTGCTCTCAGCCAAACCTATGACACAGTAGAGAGAGAGGGGAGAAGAGCTGCTGCAGACTTGCATTTACGTCTTCTCCCCCCACCTAAAAATGTATTTCTTACCACACATGTATGGTGTGGACAGGGTACAACAATTGTTTTCTGTGTGTCTAGTTCACACCATACTTGTGAGATGGTGTGCAGAAAAATACAGCAGAGTCTCTGTAGAGGTCGAGTCCCATCCACCAGGGGTCAGAACAATAGCTTTACAATCAATAAAGCTCATATTTCCTGCTAGAGAGCACTAGCTCTAACTAATAAGGGAGTGGGTCGGGCTTCTGCAGAGAGACCACTGCTTGCTCAACACATATTGGGAACTGAGAGACTGGCTCCCCATCAGGCCTGCTTTTCTTTTGATTGACAGCAAAGAGCAGTAGATGGATTTGAATGCAGCTATTGGACTGAATAGCAGCTATGGATCTGCCTGTCGCTGTATGCTGTCAAAAGTAAAGCAGACCTGATGGGGAACTAGTCTCTCAGTTCCCCAACAGGGAACCGAAGGTATTTAGTTTTTTTTTAGGCGTTTGCCTACATCAGATCGCATGGTACAGTAGTACCATGCAATCCGGTTGCATTGCATACACTACTTTTGGTGCGGTCCGGCGTAATTTTAGCTCATTGAAATGAACGGGCTGTAATCGCATTGCACCTGGATCGCATGTGAATCACACAGGAATGCACATCGCATTCCTGCACGATTCATGGTGTGAACCAGCTTGATCCTGTTCAGACCTTGCGTAGCAGGAATGTTCCTGCTTGCTGTTTTTAAAGTGCGATTTACAGGAGGAAAAGTGCGTCGGACATATGGCAGCCCATTCACTTCAATGGGTTGCCCTATGTGTGTTTATTGCCCCAAAGAAGCTCCTGCGCCTTTTTGGCCAATAAGCTTAGTGCAATTTTTAACCACGCATTTTTCAAGGACTGCAATGCGATTCTGATGTGTGACAATTTGGAATCACTGCAAATCTGCCAGCAATTTCAAATCGCTTTATGTGAATGGGGCTTTACATCCATGCGGTGAGTTAATGTGCAGTAAAACGCACATTTTACCATACGTTACCACAACACCTACAGCTCTATGCAGTGCACTGTGGTGCCATTTATTCCTAATAGCATTCCATCAAACAAATACAGTGTGGTGGGATGCCATTGCGTCAGAATTTTCCTGCAGATCCATATAATCTGGATTGGTGGGGAATAGCAGATTGAATAGCTGCGCACTGTTGTAATCGTGTATACAGCAGTGCTATTGTGAACACGAGTACGGTGTATGCAACAACAAAAAAAAAAGAAAATGTTCTACATTTTGCATATGCCCATATGCTGGACTTGTGTTTATAACAGCACTTCTGTATATAGAAGTACAGCAGCGTACAGCCATTCATGCCCGCATGGAGGAAATACGCCGGCATTTATGCTGAACACACCCAGCCGGCATATGTGCAAGAGCCCCTAAACCTGAAGAATGAAGAATGTTCTTTTTTTCCTTTTGTGTTTCCAATGCATTTTTAAATGAATAATAATTGTAATAGCTAAGATAATATATAACAACTGGAAATGGTTTTACGAAAAACTAAAAGACCAGGGCCATTTCCAGGAATAGTAACTGAAATCCAAAATAATTTCTAGGAATAAAACCAGAAAACCAGATACAATTCCACCATAGGTGTGCGCACAGGGTGTGCCTAATCACCCCGTACAGTACTGAATCCCCCTGCTTCCCCCCTACAGTGCTGCCAGCTTTCCTCTCTCCCCCCAGGCTGCTACTGGGGTTGTGTCAGGATTGAGAGCAGGGGGAAGGGGCCGGTAAATATTTAATTTACAGGCCCCTTTCTTTTATGAATGAACACAGTGAGTAATCTGTACCGATCACTCCTGTGTTCATTCTTAACTGAAGCATAGTAAACTATGCCGCTTAACACAGAGCAATTCCCATTCCTTCACTGTCCAGTGCAGCTGAGCCTGCAGAGAAAGGCACTTGGGAAAGAGAGACATCAGGGGTCTGTTTAGACCCTTAATATTTCACCAAAACCCACCAATGGGGCTCCTAAGATAATTGTAAACAAATAATAAAAAAAAATACTGACACCAATCTCTGCTCTACTGACACTGTCCACTGCTCTGCTGATATACACACATGTATGTTTTTGCTCTGTGATACACCCTAATGGAAAAGGCTGTACACACCACTGATTTCACACACTGGAAATCAGGGGCATTTTGAGGAACAAAAACATCTGGAGAAAGTATATAAAACAAAGGACTGTCCTTGAAAATCAGAAATAGCTGACAACATCTGTACGTCATATTATACGGCATGAAATGAGTTAATACAGGAATCCGATTTCATCTGCAGTGCTTCATCCTCCAATCTTTTCCTCTTCATCTGTGCAGCTTTCCACTAAAGAGGTCACAGCATCCTATCTGCCAACTAGAAGAGGCAGAGTCATATTTATTATATATACAGCTGGAAATATAGGAGTATTGACCTTAAATACAATACCTAATACCCAAAACCAGCTTTTATCAAACTTTTTACCCCTCAGGAAACTTTAAAATTATTTTCCGGTCCACAGGGTAGTCCCTAGTAAAAAGCGTCATACCTTTAACTCATAGTACATTAGTGTGATCAATAAGTTGACAAAAAAAGTAAGTAACGTGGTGTAGCACATTTGATACCCAGTGCAGATAATTTAGTTACCAATCCCCTACAAAACATTTTCAGAAATACTCTTCGGGAAAATAAATAACCAAAGAAAGGTAGAGCAGGCAATGATAACTGTGGTGTCCTCTAACATTAGTGTAGAAGTGTTTGTAAAAGTTAAAGAGTTGAACAAGTGACACGTTGAAGGTTCTGCACAGGGAAGCCTGAGGACTGTCCGATGTCAGAGTGTCCTGTGTGTGCTCAACTCTGTCACACCTCTTCTATCAGCTACAGCATTGTACATGATATTCCTGGGAAAGCTGACCCCTCACCCCCTCCATGCCCGGACCCCCCACCTCCCTCCATTCTCCATGTCCTGACCCCTCACCTGCTCCATGCCCGGACCCCCCACCTCCCTCCATTTTCCATGTCCTGACCCCTCACCTCCCTCCATGTCCTGACCCCTCACCCCCTCCATTCTCCATGTCCTGACCCCTCACCCCCTCCATTCTCCATGTCCTGACCCCTCACCCCCCTCCATTATCCATGTCCTGACCCCTCACCCCCCTCCATTATCCATGTTCTGACCCCTCACCCCCCTCCATTATCCATGTCCTGACCCCTCACCCCCTCCATTCTCCATGTCCTGACCCCTCACCCCCTCCATTCTCCATGTCCTGACCCCTAACCTCCCTCCATTCTCCATGTCCTGACCCCTCACCCCCTCCATTCTCCATGTCCTGACCCCTCACCCCCCTCCATTCTCCATGTCCTGGCCCCTCACCCCCTCCATTCTCCATGTCCTGGCCCCTCACCCCCTCCATTCTCCATGTCCTGACCCCTCACCCCCCTCCATTCTCCATGTCCTGACCCCTCACCCCCCTCCATTCTCCATGTCCTGACTCCTCACCTCCTCCATGTCCTGACCCCTCACCTCCCTCCATTATCCATGTCCTGACCCCTCACCCCCCTCCATTATCCATGTCCTGACCCCTCACCCCCCTCCATTCTCCATGTCCTGACCCCTCACCCCCCTCCATTCTCCATGTCCTGACCCCTCACCCCCCTCCATTCTCCATGTCCTGACCCCTCACCCCCTCCATTCTCCATGTCCTGACTCCTCACCTCCTCCATGTCCTGACCCCTCACCTCCCTCCATTCTCCATGTCCTGACCCCTCACCCCCCTCCATTATCCATGTCCTGACCCCTCACCCCCTCCATTCTCCATGTCCTGACCCCTCACCTCCTCCATGTCCGGACCCCCCACCTCCCTCCATTCTCCATGTCCTGACCCCTCACCTCCTCCATGTCCTGACCCCTCACCCCCCTCCATTCTCCATGTCCTGACCCCTCACCTCCCTCCATTCTCCATGTCCTGACCCCTCACCTCCCTCCATTCTCCATGTCCTGACCCCTCACCTCCCTCCATTCTCCATGTCCTGACCCCTCACCTCCTCCATGTCCTGACCCCTCACCCCCTCCATTCTCCATGTCCTGACCCCTCACCTCCTCCATGTCCTGACCCCTCACCTCCCTCCATTCTCCATGTCCTGACCCCTCACCTCCCTCCATTCTCCATGTCCTGACCCCTCACCTCCCTCCATTCTCCATGTCCTGACCCCTCACCTCCCTCCATTCTCCATGTCCTGACCCCTCACCTCCCTCCAGTCAGGGGCAGTGATGCCATTTTCCTCTCCACAGAGAAGTGTCCTCCCATCTTGTCCAGGAATATAATGTACAATGCTGAAGCTTATAGAAGAGAAGAGGTGTGACAGAGGTGATCACACACAGGACACTCTGACATCTGACAGTCCTCAGCCATCTCTATGCAGAACCTTCAACGTGTCACTTGTTGTACCCAGAAGATTGCATGGACCTCCCTCCCCCTCCACTCATATCATTGCTCTACCTTCTCATATACTCACACGCTCGGTATCTGGGAAGCATGGACATGGCTCATTGTTTGAAATATCAGCTCATTCTGTACACAGAGGGAAAGTTCGATCCCAGCCAGGAAAGAAAGTGAAACTGGATCCTGCCGAGGACCACTAGATGTGTAAAAACAGCGGCTTCCAGCAGTACTACACACTGTGTTCTGCCGAGAAAAGTCCTCACGGCGGATAATGACCCCCCTGTACTGCGCAGGCGCAGCGTTTGTGCTTGCTTAGTACGAACCAAAACGGAGCCGCCGAAAATGCCTGCGCAGTACAGGGGGGTCATTATCCGCCGGGGGGGGGGGCTTTTTCTGCAGGATACAATAGAAATGCAGAAAAGTGTCTCCCCCACCGTCTTGTAAGGAACAGCTCTGAGCGCTGCCAGGAACCAGCAGTGCGGGCTCTACCAGGAAGGCATTATGAATCGATCATAGCACAATCGCTAGGTGGGAAATTGCAGCCGCGTGATTGGTTGAGGGCGGGGCATTGTGACGTCACTGTTAGGCGCAGCGGTCGGGAGGTGGTATATGTGATGAACTGTGTGTGTGGCCGTCATTACTTATCTGGGCTTTGTAGAGAGAAGGTGTTTATTACATTGTCTCTTCATAATATTGCAGATAGCTTATTATTAGTTTATTCTAACGAGGAAAAACTCAACCTAAGACTAAGAGAAAATATTCTCAGTGAAATTTTATTTTAAAATCTGAATATTTTGCTTACAATTGCAAAAATGACATTTAGAAGAATGGAGAACATTGAATGCATGCAGTGTGTGAGGGAGGAGAGAGCCGAGCAAAGCAGAAGGCAGCAATGGAGGGGAGAGGAGGATGCTGCCTTCATCAGTTGTCAGAGGGGTCTGGCAGCAGAGAGGGACAGGGAAAGGAAGGAGCAAAGGAGGAAAGAGGAGAATGCTGCCTACCTCCGACATTTAAAGGAGATGGCAGAGGAGGAGGAGAGGAAAGGAGAAAAGGATAGAAAGAGGAAGGAGCAGAGGAGGAAAGAAGATAATGCTGCCTACATAAATAAGTTAAGGGAGCAGACAGCAAAGCGGGAGAGGGTAAAACAGATTCAGGAGCAAAGGAGAAGAGAGGAGAATGCTGCCTACCTCAAACATTTGAAGGAGATGGCAGCGGAGGAGGAGAGGAAAATAGAAAAAGACAGAAAGATAAAGGAGCAGAGGAGGAAAGAAGCTAATGCTGCCTTCATAAATAATCTAAGGGAGCAGACAGCAAAGCGGGAGAGGGACAGACAGATTCAGGATCAAATGAGAAGAGAGGAGAACGCAGCATACCTCAAACATTTGAAGGATATGGCTGCAAAGGAGGAGAGGAGAAAAGATGAGGAGAGACAGATTCAGGAGCAAAGGAGAAGAGAGGAGAATGCAGCATACCTCAAACATTTGAAGGATATGGCTGCAAAGGAGGAGAGGAGAAAAGATGAGGAGAGACAGATTCAGGAGCACAGGAGAAGAGAGGAGAACGCAGCATACATCAGTCATCTGCAAGATATGGCTGCGAAGGAGGAGAGGGGAAAAGATGAGGAGAGACAGATCCAGGAGCAAAGAGAGGAGAACGCAGCATACACCAGTCATCTGAAGGATATGGCTGCAAAGGAGGAGAGGAGAAAAGATGAGGAGAGTCAGGAAAGGGAGCCTGAGGATAGGAAGGGAGAGGAGAGAGAAGAAATGACAACAAACTTAAACACAAGGGAAGCAGATTGGGAGAGAAGTGTGGAGAAAGGGAAAAAAATGGAGGAGGAGAAGAGGGAAGGTAAGAGGAAGGTAGGATTTCTGGCCAAATTATGTGCAATGACAGCAGATTGCATGAGGAGAAGAAAGCAGAAAGGGAAGGAAAGAGAGGGAAAGAAAGGATTTTTAGCCAAACTACAGGCGATAAGAGCAGATTGGAAGAGGAGAAGAGAGGAGAAAAGGATTGAGAAGGATCGGAGGAAGAGAGAGGACCAGCTAAACACTTTGATAAGTAAAGTAAAGGTGCTGAAAGAAGAGAGGGAGAAGGAAAGTGAGGACAATAAGATAGCAGATGAGAGAACAATGGCGGAGAGGGTTGCTTTTCAACTCAAATTAGATGCAATGAGAGCAGAGTGGGAGAGAAATATTGAAGAAAATAGAAGAATAGAAGAGGAGAGATGGAGAGACCAGGAGAAAAACAGAGAGGAGAGGAGAGCAATGATAATAAAATTCCAGTCAGATGTGGAGAGCAGAAGAGAGGAGGAGAGGAATAGATTAAGAGTAGCAGAGGAAGAGGCAAGCAAAAATTGGAGAAGGCTTAAAGAGAATGCAGGCGTGATTAAGGTACTGAAAGAAGAGAGGGTAGCAGAGGAGGAAGCAAGTGAGTGCAACATAAATGCATTGATAAGTAAAGTAAAGGCAGTCATTGAAGAGAGGCAGATGGTCGGTCAGTCGGTCCTCGGCATCACGGCGGCCGTGCGTCTCCTCTCTCTTCCCCCAAGGCCAATAGGATCGCTTCTTCTTTCTGCCAATCGGGAAACAGGTTTCAGGACCTGCTTCCTGATTGGCCGGGAGGAAAATCAGTGCGACAATAGCGAATATTCATTCGCTATTGTCACACAACTGGCGCTAATCATGTATTCTTCAAAAAAAAACAATTGGGATCCATGCGTCCTGCATTACGGGCCGCCACTGGGCTGAAGTATGCTATAAGCAAGTCAGTCATTTGCAGAGTAGAGTAGGAACTGACCAGAGAGGGATTACTTTGACGCAGTTGGTCAGCTTAAACATGTATTGCAATATATGTGAACCAAAAATCCCTGTTTTTATGTAGAGTTTCTTAGAAATGTGTCTAGGGTAAGGGTGTCTAGGGTAAGGGTGTCTGGGGTAAGGGTGTCTGGGGTAAGGGTGTCTAGGGTAAGGGTGTCTAGGATAAGGGTGTCTAGGGTAAGGGTGTCTAGGGTAAGGGTGTCTAGGGTAAGGGTGTCTAGGATAAGGGTGTCTAGGGTAAGGGTGTCTAGGGTAAGGGTGTCTAGGGTAAGGGTGTCTAGGGTAAGGGTGTCTAGGGTAAGGGTGTCTGGGGTAAGGGTGTCTGGGGTAAGGGTGTCTAGCAGGGTGCAGAAAGGTGATTCAGATTTTGAGACTGGAAAGACGGCTATATGCTGCCTAAGATGCAAATCCTTGACACATTTCACCGCATATAGTGGATTTCTCGTTAGGACGTGTACTATTCTAACAATAGACTGTAACACAACAAATCCCTATAACAGTGATTTCCAACTTCTACAGAGATGAGCCAGGTATGGCACATGCATACTTACACTGGTCCAAGCTGGACCGACATACAGTGCCTTGAAAAAGTATTCATACCCCTTGATATTTTCCACATTTTGTCATGTTACAACCAAAAACTTAAATGTATTTTATTGGGGATTTATGTGATAGACCAACACAAAGTGGCACATAATTGTGAAGTGGATAGAAAATATTAAATGGTATTAAATTTCTTTTCCAAATAAATATCTGCAAGTGTGGCGTGCATTTGTATTCAGCTCCCTTTACTCTGATACCCCTAACTAAAATCTAGTGGATTCAATTGCTTTCAGAAGTCACCTAATTAGTAAATAGAGTCCACCTGTGTGTAATTTAATCTCAGTATAAATACATCTGTTCTGTGAAGCCCTCAGAGGTGTGTTAGAGAGCCTTAGTGAACCAACAGCATTGTGAAGGCCAAGGAACACACCAGACAGGTCAGGGATAAAGTTTAAACCAGGGTTAGGTTATAAAAAAATATTCCAGACTTTAAACATCTCATGAAGCACTGTTCAACCAATCATCCGAAAATAGAAAGATTATAGCACAACTGCAAATTTACCAAGACATGGCCGTCCACCTAAACTCACAGGCCGGGCAAAGAGAGCATTAATCGGAGGGGCAGTCAAGTGGCCCATGGCAACTCTGGAGGAACTGCAGAGATCCACAGCTCAGGTGGGAGGATCTATCCACAGGACAACTATTAGTTGTGCGCTCCACAAATCTGTCCTTTATGGAAGAGTGGCAAGAAGAAAGCCATAAAAAATTCTGTTTGCAGTTTGCGAGAAGCTATGTGGGGGACACCGAAAACATGTGGAAGAAGGTGTTCTGGTCAGATGAGACCAAAATTTGTACTTTTGGCCTAAAAGCAAAATGCTATGTGTGGCAAAAAACTAACACTGCACAGTACCTTAAACACATTATCCCCACTTTGAAAAACGGTGGTGGCAGCATCATGTTGTGGGGATGCTTTTCTTCAGCAGGGACAGGGAAGCTGGTCAGAGTTGATGGGAAGATGGATGGAGCCAAATACAGTGCAATCTTAGAAGAAAACCTGTAATGCCCTGTACACACGATAGGATTTTCCGACAACAAAACCGTGGATGTTGTTTCAAACTTGTCTTGCATACACACGGTCACACAAATGTTGTCGGAAATTCTGAACGTCAAGAACGCGGTGGCGTACAACACGTACGACGAGCTGAGAAAAATGAAGTTCAATAGCTAGTGGGGCTCTTTTGCTTGATTCTGAGCATGCGTGCATCGGAATTGTGTACACATGCTCGGAATTTCCGTCAAGTTTTCTTGTCGGAAAATTTGAGAACCTGCACTTAAACATTTGTTGGTGGAAAATCCGACAACAAATGTTCTATGGAGCATACACATGGTCCGACTTTCCGACAACAAGCTCACATCCAACATTTGTTGTCGGAAAATCCTATCGTGTGTACAGGGCATTAGTCTGTAAAAGACTTGAGACTGGAGTGGAGGTTCACCTTCCAGCAGGACAAGGAGCCTAAACATACAGCCAGAGCTACAATGGAATGGTTTAGATCAGGGGTAGGCAACCCACGGCACACAAAGCCTATTTTGCAGACACTTGACTCCCTCCCCATCAGCAGAGCAGCGCAGGGAAGTGTCAGGGAGACATTAATGCATTCCAATTTCACAGTTTACTGTGCCCCCACACATTGTAAGGATGGGAAACATTGTTTGGTTCTCTAACTTTGCTGTAGCTGTGATCGTCAGCTTTTGTGATAGGGAAGAGATTGGGTGCAGTTCTGCTAGTAGGGGGGGGGGGGGCGGTCCCTGTTTCTTGGAGGAGGACTGCCATTGGCCACTGCTAAAGCCAATCACAGTCCTGCTAGCCTCACCCACCATCTGGAGGAAGATGACTCGCTTGGTTGCCACTACCAATCTCAGAAAGAAGAAAACCACAATCAGGTGACAGTTTGTGGAATTACTGCAAACTTTGTTGAAATTATTCCTGAACCTTTGCTTCACTTACTACTGAGCCCCTGCACTCTGTGTCCCTTTAAGCCAGAGCCAGTATTCAGTGCAATGAAAATCACACCGCCGCCACACTTGTTCTCAGCTGCGGGGGCCAAACTTATGAACCTGCACACAGGTGAGGCAGAGGAGCAGGGGGGTACAGAGGTGGGGCAGATATGCAGAGGAGAAAGGAGGTACATTGGTGGAGCACATGAGCAGGGGGTTACAGTGGTAGGGCAGAAGTGCAGGAGGTACAGTGGTGGGGCAGATGAGCAGATAAGTTCAGTGTTAGGTAGGGGTGCAATGGATCGTCACCGATCCATGATCCAAACGGGTCACCCTGTTCGGATCGGCACACGCCGCGATCCCCGGAGTGCTCCGCGGCCTTAGGAAAGGCTCGGATGGCAGCAGCGCTGTGGGCTGGATCTGTAGTGCCCACAGCGCTGCTCTTTGACAATTACAGTCACAGCCATCCCTCCATACTCTGCAATACTCTGCCATACCCAGCCAATACTCTGCCATACCCTGCCAATACTCAGCGATACCCAGCCATACTTGGCGATACCCAGCCATGCTCAGCCGTACCCAGCCATACTCAGCCAATATTACAGTGGGGGAGATTGTGGATATTACAGTGGGGACTATATGGTGGTGGAATTTTCACAGGTTTTTGCAAATTCAATTATTATTTGCTGATCCAAAAAATTATCCGATCCGTGACTCTGATCCGAGGATCGATCCGATCTGTGAGTTTTTTGATCCGTTGCACCCCTAGTGTTAGGACAGATGAGAAGATGGTTCAGCGGCGAGACAGAAGAGCATGGGGGTACTGTGGCGGAGCAGATGTGCAGGGAGGTACAGTGGTGGGGCAGAGGAGAAAGGGGGAACATTGGTGGGGCAGATGAGCAGGGTGGTACATTGGTGGGACAGAAGAGCAGGGTGGTACAGTGGTGGGACAGAAGAGCAGGGTGGTACAGTGGTGGGACAGAAGAGCAGGGTGGTACAGTGGTGGGACAGAAGAGCAGGGTGGTACAGTGGTGGGACAGAAGAGAAGGGTGGTACAGTGGTGGGGCACATGAGCAGGAGGTTACAGTTATCTGAAGTGTGGAGTTGCAGGAATTGAGGCTGATCAGAGGCGTGAGAGTGCAGGATGTTAATTTCTCACTACTAAAGTAGTTTACAGCAGACCTTTAAATACCTGGGGGTGGTGTTCTCCAGGCAGGCCTCCTACTACTTACCCCTAAACCTGTCCCTGGTAGTTCAGGAGGCTCGGCAACGACTGAAGGCATGGGAATCATTGCCACTTTTATTGATGGGACGTACAAATTTGTTTACAATGAAAATATTACCCAAGTTCACATACTTATTTTGCCACTCTCCACAGTGGATACCTAAATCTTTTTTCACACATATACATCGCCTCCTCGCCTCTTTCCTGTGGGGATCCCAGTCCCCCAGATACAGCTGGACCACACTGATACGCCCGACCTCTCAGGGTGGCATGGCATGTCTGGATCTATACAAGTACTATTTAGCCACCCAGCTAGTTACGGCTGCCTGGTGGCTCAATCCGGACATCTCCAATCCAGCTACCCAGGTTGGGACAGCAGTGCTGGGATCCCTTGAGGCGCTCAAATTCTTACTTTTTCAAGGCCTCCCGGGCCCCCTATCCACTGACACCCTCCATGCGCAGCACATTGCCTGCATGGGGGGGGGAGGTCTTAAAATCTAAAAATACTCTAAACAGGCAATCTCACCCAATGCCCTCCTGTGGCGAAAACCCTACCCTAGAGCACATCTACAAATTACCTGAGCCCCATGCCTGGACCAAATTTAACATAAAAACAAAATGAACCCTGACTCCCCTCCCGGGTGTTGGAGATGTGGTGTGATTCCTGGGGACTTCGCCCATATCTTCTGGACCTGCCCAGCAATTACCAGTTACTGGAAGGAGATTCTAGACTTTATCATGCAAATTACCTCTGTGCCACTACAACCATCAATGGCAATCTGCATACTAGGCCTGATAGAGCGACTAATCCCTATGGTGGGACGTACGCTGGTGGGACTCCTACTGTTTTATGCCCGCAAAGCCATAGCTCTTAGTTGGCGCAAACCAACCCCCCCCCCCCCTCTTCTCTCCCTATGGAAACAACTCATCAACAATAGCCTACCTCTGTATAAAGACACATACGCCAATAGAGGCTGCCCCAACAAGTATGACAAAGTTTGTTCTAAATGGCTGGCAGATCCCTCCTCTGCTTCGGAGGTCTCTTAGCAGAATCTGCACAATCTAGCCCTCAAGTGGGTGCCAACTGTGCACAATGAGTACATCAGATGTTATTTCACCATATACAAATGTTAACTACAGTATCGAGTGACCCAGTGAATGGTGCTGATGTACAAATAACCACAATCTATGCTCTATGCTTGCTGTCTATGTATGACATCACTAAAATGAGGTCCCCCGCAGGGATCACATTGTTACCATGGAAGACCAATGTATGTTTAATTGTTTGTTTTTTGTTCTGCTCATTGCAAATCAATAAAAAGATATTTAAAAAAAAAAAAGTAGTTTACAGCATTTACTTTCTAAAAAATCCTTTTCGGGATTGAGTGTGAAGTTGACATTTCAGGCCAGATTTCATTTTTTCTCCTTACATCTTACAAAAACAAGCTTGACTGGTGGAGAGAGAGATATCACTGCTCCAGGTAGGTCAAGCGACAGTGGAAAACCTTCTCATCCAGCTTGGAAGCCCAGGTGCCGGCAATGCATATAGCAATCAAAAACAGGAAGAAGATCTGGACAGCCGCACTCAAAAAACGTTTTTTTGCCTTTTATTCAAAAATTCTTGTGAACAAAATTACAAGCCACAGCAGGAACAGACAGGAGCTAACGCGTTTCACACTTCAATGTAGTAGTTAGTCAAGCTCAAGCTTGACTGGTGGGCTATTAACCACTTCACGACCGCCTCATGTACATTTACGGCGGCACTTTGAAGAGGGATATGCTGCCACAACCGAGATATCCTTCTTTACATGAGGCGGTTCCGTTTACGATAATGGTGGTCTCTGCGGCGGGTTCGCCGCGAGATCACCGTTATCGGCGGCGGGAGAGGTGCCCCCACCCCTCCCGCCGCTTACCGGAGCCGTCGGCAGCGGCGGAGGCGATCGGGTCCTGCGATCGGGTGGGTATGGAGACGAATGAGGCTAAGATGGCCCCCACTCGTCTCTATACCATAGGAGGGCGGAAGTGACGTCAAAGTATAGTATGTATAGTCAAAGTATAGGAATAAAAGTGATCCATTTTTTTTTTTAAATAGTGTAAAAAATAATAAATTCAAGTAAAATAAATAAGAAAAACAAAAAAAAATTTTTTTTAAAACACCCCGTTCCGACGAGCTCGCGCGCAGAAGCGAACGCATACGTGAGTATCGCCCGCATATGAAAACGGTAGTCAAACCACACATGTGAGGTATCGCCGCGATCGGTAGAGCGAGAACAATAATTCTAGCCATAGACCTCCTCTGTAACTCAAAAAACGCAACCTGTAGAATTTTTTAAATGTCGCTTATGGAGATTTTGGAGGGTAAAAGTTTGACGCCATTCCACTAGCGGGCGCAATTTTGAAGCAGGAAATTGTTGGGTATCAATTTACTTGGCGTAACATTATCTTTCACAATACAAAAAAAATTGGGCTAATTTTACTGTTGTCTTATTTTTTTTATTCAAAAAAGTGTTTTTTTTTTTTCTAAAAAAAGTGCACTTGTAAGACCGCTGCGCAAATACAGTGTGAAAAAAAGTATTGCAATGACCGCCATTTTATTTTCTAGGGTGTTAGAAAAAAAACAATATATAATGTTTGGGGGTTCTAAGTAATTTTCTAGCAAAAAAAAATGTTTTAAACATGTAAACACCTAAAATCCAAAACGAGGCTGGTCCTTAAGTGGTTAAGCGAAGAAAAAGGTGGATTTTTTATGTTTTATGTCAATTATTTAGTATTAGGGCTCTTGCATGTGGGTCAGGTGAGCCTGATTAGCAAATTCCAAGTGTATTTCCTCCACATGGCGGCCCTGTCATTGACTTGAATGGCTGTGCACCGTTGTGCTCATGTATATGGTGGCACTATCATAAACCCAAATATGGCATATGCTAAGAATAGAAAATGCTCTTGTGGTTATGATCTAATATATACATGCGGATGGCAGAGCACAGCCATTCATGTCAATGACATGCTGTACACTGCATCTGGGATGCCCAGGCAGAGCAAATACCCGGGGAATTATGCTAAATGGGTTCAGCCGACCCCTATTCAAGAGCCCTTTTTTGCACTGGATGACACTCAGACCTTCTGCAAGACTGTGCAATGTAAGGTTCGCCTACTGGTACCATTGAAAGGAGTATATATCATTTTTTTATGTGAGGGAGATGTTTAATTAAAATGAACAGTGCTTTAAATCATTATTTCTATGATAGGACTTGGATGCTATTAGGCTGGGAGCTATGTTTTATTATTTTTGTAATTTTAGGAAATAAATAAGATTTGTTGTTGTGTGCCCTATTACAAAAATAACATTTTTAAGCCTGGTGTAAAAAACACCATGAAACCTGCACCACTGTTCTTTTTAAGAAATAGTTGCCAACACAATGATCGTAGGTGATGGGAGCAACTATATTCCAATGTGAGAATCCTACAGACCCAAAACCAATGCAATACATCACAGCAAATAAGTGTAATTGCAATAGATTATATTGCTATATACTGTATATTATGGTGCGTTATATTTTAATGAAAGCAGAAAGTCAGATTCTTTATTTCATACACAATGTACTGGAGAACATAAAAAAAAAAAAGAATTATGTAACTGGCAACTCAGGCAGTTTTTGTTTCAGATTCTTTGAGGCTGATGTTATGAAAGCTGATAAAAAAAATAGCAATGAGCACAGCTGTAAGGGGAGAGGGACAAATGAAAGTGGTTCTAAAGGCTCAAGGTTTTTTACCTTCATGCATTCTATGCATGAAGGTAAAAAACCTTCTGTGTGCAGCAGCCCCCCCCCCCCCAATACTTACCTGAACCCCTACCTTGATCCAGCAATGTGCACGGGAGCCTTGGCACTCCAGGGACTCTCCCCCTCATTGACTGAGACGGCACCGGGAGCCATTGCATCCCACTGCTGTCAATCACAACCAGTGAGCCAATAATAAGTGAAAGGGGGCGGGGTTGAGCTGCGGCTCGGTAGCGCGTGTGCTTGGGTGCCCCCACAGCAAGTTGTTTGCTCTGAGGGAACTTGGCAGGAGGAAGGGGCCAGGAGTGTCGGCGGGGGACACCAGAAGAGGAGACCTGGGGCTGCTCTGTGCAAAACTACTGCACAGAGCAGGTAAGTATAACATGTTTATTATTTGAAAAAAAAAAATACCTTTAATAACACTTTAATGCCTAAGTTTATTTTTATTTTTTACAGTAAACCAAAAGAGCTTTATTGAAAGTAATAAAGGTACATAATACAAACAACTTAGGCAGTGAAGTACAGTACATAACGTGTGTGGGTGGGTACAGATTAGCATGGTACAGCAAAATGTGAGTGTTGAACATCGTATGGCATTACATTGAGAATCCAAGTATTTCTTTCACGGTTGTTCTGTAGAGTAGTCATGGAGACAAATGTGGGCATTTCTGAGCCTCCTGCGCATCATTTATTAAATACCAATAAAAAATAACCTCTAGCACTTGACTAGGAGCAAATTCGTATATATATTTCACTCTGTTTAGCCAGGTATCCCAAATTTTTCCGTACTTGGCTGCACACCCCCTGTGAACATAGAACTGCGTTTATCGTGGCTATCCACTCTTGTAGGGTTGGTGGTAAGGCCTGAAGCCATTTTCTGGCAATAAGTAGTCTCGCCATATATAGCGATTCCTGGAGGAATATTTTATGGAATTTATCTGAGTCAGGGTCAGGAAAAATTCCTAGCAGACATTGCTTGGGGCATAGAGTTAGAGGTGAACCCATCTTGTCATGAATGAATCGTACAATGTGGGTCCAATAGGCCTGTATTCCCGGGCACTCCCAAATCATGTGGAATAGGGTACTGTGTGGGCTCTGGCATCTGGGGCAAAGTGGACTACAATTTGGTTTGTATTTCGTTATCCTAAGTGGCGTCAGGTATGTTCTGTGCAATATATATAATTGCGTGAGGCGGTCAGACAACTTAGTGGAGACTTTTTTGCAGGATTCTAGTGCATCCTCCCATTCGTCATCCTCCAGCTCCCCCACTTCGCGTGCCCAACGCTCTTTTAATTTGTATACCAGGGTCACCACCTGGGGCCTGATGAGTGAATCGTATAACATAGAAGTAAGTTTGCGGTGGTTCTGCCCCTTAAATATATGGACACGATCCAGGCAATCAACATTTGGCGAGTTCTCTCTAAATTGCAGCTGCAGAGCGTGGCGGAGCTGGAGGAAACGAAAATGCATGGAGTTTGGGAGGTCAAAACGTTCCTTGAGCTATTGGAAGGACCTTAGCACATCCCCCTGATATAGGTCAGACAAGTATCGCACTCCCTTAGCCTGCCATAGATTTTGAGCTGGCAAAGTCTGTAGTTCCCGCAGGCCTGAGTTGTGCCAAAGGGGTGTATGAAAGTGCGTAGGTGGAAACCCAAGCCTGCGTCTCACCACCTCCCAGATCTTGCAGTGATGATACAGTAACCCAGTCTTGTCTCCCAATGGATCTCTAACAGCATGGTCGGCGCCACGAGTGTATTGTGAGCATATTAATGTTAGGTAGCGTTCCCTGTCTAGTTTGTCTAGATGGAAGAAATGTGAGAGCTGTGACGCCAAATAGTAAAGATTAAAATCAGGTAGGGCCGCCCCCTGAGCTCAGTTGGATTTTTTAATGCCTGCCATGACAACTTGTGACGGCTCGTTCCCCAAACGAAGGAGTTGAGGATGGCCTCGATGGATTTAAAAATCTTGAGGGGCAGATAGGCAGGGGCGTGCCATAGTACGTGCAAGAAGCTGGGGAGGAGGATCATTTTTATTAAGTTAATTCGCCCCATCACCCCCAGAGGTAGTTTGGCTCAGGTCTGGGTTTTGGATTTCATTTTCACTATTAGGGGTTCGATATATACTGTGACTAATTCCTCTGGTGAACGGGTAATGGTGATACCAAGATATTTCATTGAGCTGACTCTAAGGAGTGGGGAGGAGGCCTGTACACTCGTAGGGGCCCCTACGTCTAATGGAAGCATTTGGGACTTGTCCCAGTTAATAGTTAGTCCTGGATGGGAGCCGAAAGTCTGAATGGTTGCAAGGAGGGACCCGAGTCAGCCAGGTACAGCAGCATGTCATCTGCGTAGAGGCTAATCCTCTCTTCCAAATCCCCACGCGGTAGACCCTTTATCCCTGGGTGATCTCTGAAGGCTGCAGCAAGAGGTTCGACTGCCAGAGCATACAACAGTGGGGATAGGGGGCAGCCTTGACGCGTACCCTGAGACAGGGGAAAAGGTTCCGAAAGCCTACCGTTGATCAAGATCCTGGCACAAGGGTTTTGATATAGGAGGCGGATCCACTTAATGAAGTTGGGTCCGAATCCGAATCGTGACAGGCATTCCCACAGGTATCCCCACTCAACAGAGTCAAACGCTTTGGCAGCGTCTAGAGACACCACCACTCTGGAACCCATTTGATCGTGCTGAGCCTGGACATTCATGTGGAGCCTGCGTAAATTATAGGCTGTGTTTTTCGCCGGCATGAACCCAGTCTGATCCGGATGAATTAACGTTGAGATCACTGTGTTCAGGCGTAGCGAGAGGACCTTGGCCAGGATCTTGACATCTAATTGAAGTAGTGAGATTGGGCGGTATGACTCAGGGAGTTCTAAATTTTTACCCGGTTTAGGAATTAGTACAATGTAGGCCTCACGCATTGAAGGGGGGAGGGTTTCAGATTCAAATATGTGGCTAAACAGTTCGTGCAATTTCGGGACCAGGGTCTCGGCATAAGTAGAGTAAAACTCAAGGGAAAGGCCATCCGAGACCGGAGCCTTAGAGGGATTAAGTAGGGACATCGCTTTCAATATCTCCTCAGAAGTGATAGGCATTTCTAGGGATTCAGATTGGGATTGCCCGAGTACAGGTAGATTTATGTCATTAAGCAATGCGGCTGTCTCCTCTGCAGGTTTATCCACTGAGGAGGAGTATAGGGATGCAAAGAACGATCGGAACTCCCCAGCCACCTCGTCTGGGTCAGTGAGCAAAACCCCATCAGCGGCACGGAGGGAGACTACCACCGGGGGCTTGTGGTCCAAGTGGGCCAGGTATGCCAGTAGGCGTCCCGATCGCTCCCCGCACTCGTATGATCTCTGCTTGATATAGAAAATTTTTCTATCAGCCTGTTCAAAGTGAAGGTTGTTCACCACTTTAGCTTGCAATTTTAGTTGTTCAGCCATAGCCGGGGAGGGATTGTTGGTAAAATCGCGTTCTGCATCAGCTAGGGATTTCTACGCTTGTTCAACTACTTGCAACGACGTTTTCCTATATCTGGAGATATGTTGGGATAAATAAAAGCGGGCATGGGATTTAAAGGACTCCCAGACTACTTTTTTGTTTTTGTTAGTTTGGAAATAAAATTCCCATTCATCCCCTGCTCCCTCCAGACTCGGGACCACCCCCAGCCAAAAAGGATTAAGCTTCCAATTGTAGGATGTGCGGGGCGTATCGAGCCGAAGCTCGATCCAGTATGAAGCGTGATCGGAAATGACTAGGGGGTTGAAACCTACCCTGCCCAACCTAGTAAGGAGGGCTAGGGACACTAGTGTGTAGTCAATGCGGGACATAGTGTTGTGCGTTGTCGAAAAGCACGAGTACTGCCTATCTAACAGGTTGCAGTGGCGCCAGGTGTCAACCATATCCAGGTCCATTAGGAGTCTGCTGAATCTGGTGTACGAGTGGCCAGAGGGAGTATGAGGGGATAGCGTCAGCCTGTCCATATCTTTGCTAAATACATTGTTAAATTCCCCTAACCATATTGCGGGGACCGTGGGGAATTGTGACATAAATGCCATTCCTTCCATCAGGACCGCAAACTGGAAGGGCGGAGGTATGTATATAGCAAGTATTAATAGCTCCAGGCCATTTACCTTAGCGTGCAGGAAAAGGTGTCTGCCTAATGGGTCGGATTTGATCAGTATCGGGGTAAAGTGTACCGTCTCGGCTACCAATACAGCCACCCCCCTAGAGTTGTTAGTGTGTGGGGCTTGGTACGCCCAACCTACCCACGGTCTCTTGAGCGCCATCATGAGTTGTCCTGTCAAGTGGGTCTCCACCAATACCATTATGTCAGCCTTTTGTTTTTTTTTAGATAGGAGAGGACAGCACCACGTTTTGGTTTGGCCCTAAGTCCCCTGACGTTCCACGTAATGCACTTTAAACTAGGCATGCTAGCAAACTTACATATCGAGTCTCCGGGCTCGCTCCCCCCGCGTGCGGGCGCCACAGGCCACCCCAGATTAGTGGGAGGCCTATAACGCCACACGCGGGGTGCGCGCGACACAGAGAGCGCACATCACTGCCCACATCATTCAAGTCACAATTATCCATTAGCATATATATATAAATCGTGTACCATAGAGCATCAATGTCTGCCTTTTTACTATCAAAATTCTGCTGTGTAAAATTCCAGCAATTAAGAAAAATAATAAACCGAACATAGTACATAACAATAAATTGTATGAACACTCTGGTCTGACCTGACTCATGTCGCAATGGAGCAATAGCTGTCCCATCACACCATGGCCGGGCAGAGCAGGGAAACCTTCTTAATAGTTTACAACATTTAGTGTAGCCCTGTTCCGGGCCGGTCAGGCCCAAGAAGGCCCATAGAAAAAAAAAAACTAGTGGGGTGATTATTCGCTGCAGGTCGGACAGTCTCGTGAGGGGGTTGTCATCCAGGGTTAAGCATACAGGATAGCCAGTTCGGGGGGTTAGATAGGATAAGGAAAAACATGCCACATTCCTGGGTAACATTGCAGGGGGATAGCTTGCTTCTGCTGTCTATTACATGGGGCTGTTATTCAGGAGCTAGTCTGGCAGGGGTACTCCATTATCAAGGCACATAGGGGAGCAACGGGAGGTATGTGGGCCGAAGGGCAGTTCACTCAGGCGGGCAGCTGGCAGGTATCAGGGGTATCACAGGGAAGTCAGAAGGGCCTCGTGTGTACAGTACCTGAGAGGGGGTCCGGGTGGGCCCCCTAAGAAGCTTCCATCCAGATGAGGCCAAAATACCAGTGCTCTTGCGGGGAGTCAAAAATCTTCCAGGGCCTGAGAGCTCTCAGGAGTGGTCCCGTGCAGGGCCTGCACCATTCTCCAGCCACGCAAATACCGCCTCTGGGGTGTCAAAAAAATGTGCTCTATCCTCACCGGCCACCCGGAGTCTGGCCGTGAAGAGCATCGCATAGGAGATATGGTGGACCCGCAGCCGACGCTTGGCTTCAGTAAAGAGAGCTCTCTTCTTCTGAACATCCGCCGAAAAATCTGGGAAGACTTTAATCTCTACGTTCTTGTAGGGGATGTTGCCCTTCAGCCTCGTGAGGCGGAGAACCGCGTCCTTGGTCCCTAAAATTCAGCATTTTGGCGATGAAGGTTCTAGGTGGTGCGCCAGGGGGGGGAGGCTTAACTGCTAGCCTATGCGCTCTTTCCACCACGAATGTCGTGGAGAATTCCGCCCGGCCAAATGTGGTTACAAGTAGGTTCTCCAGGAACGAGGGGGGGTCAGAGCCTTCCTCTCCCTCAGGCAGGCCGACGGATCTCAGGTTGCACCTGCGGAGGCGATTCTCCATGTCGTCCTGTTTCGTCATTACCGCTGAGTTGGTGTTGGAGGCGCTCAGTCGCAATCTGTAATGGCGGCACCTCATCCTCCACGTGGCTGATGCGGGTCTCCGTTTCGGTGACCCGTTCCCTGAGCCTCTGCATGTCTTGCCGGAGGAGGGAGACGTCAACCTTAACCTCCTCAATTTTGCCCATAAGTGTGCTTTTACAGTCCGAGATCGCCTCAAGCACTCTGACATCTGGGTCTGAGATAGGTGCTGCTGATGAGCCGGCGCCATTTTCCTCGGCGTTCTCCTTCTCTGTGTGGCGGTACTTAACCAGCTTCGCAGAGGCGTCAGGCTTCGATTTCGGAGGCGACATGGGTATCAGTCTTGTAGGGCAGAATATCACCCCAAAGCAGGTAGTTTTATTGGCTGGAACAGCCCCAGGATACTCGGATTCGGATATTTAGCAAGCGGAGCTCCCGTCTAGTGCTCCTCACGCCATGCCGGTCAGGCCACGCCCCCGCCTAAGTTTATTTAAATATTTTATATATCAGAGCAAGGGACTGCACTGTAGTTTCACTTTAAAATAACAAACGTGTTATGCATACCTTCTCTGCTTAATGTTTTTGCACAGAGCAGCCTCTATCCTCCTCTCCTAGGGTCCCCCACCAGCACTCCAGCCTCCTCTATACGCTTCCTATGGGGGAACTTGTGTGTGCTCACTCCCGAGCTTCAATGTCAGTATCTATTGACACAGACACCGGAACTTGGCCACATCCCCCGCTCTGAGCTTTTCACTGACAGCAGCAGGAAGCAATGTCTCCCGCTGCTCTCAGCCAAACCTATGAGATAGTGGAGAGGGAAGACAAGCTGCTGCAGACATTTACAACGTCTTCTTCCCCCACCTAAAAATGTATTTCTTACCACACATGTATGGTGTGAACAGGGTACAACAATTGTTTTCTGTGTGTCTAGTTCACACCATACTTGTGAGATGGTGTGCAGAAAAATACAGCAGAGTCTCTGCAGATATCGAGTCCCATCCACCAGGGGTCAGAACAATAGCTTTACAATCAGTAAAGCTCAGATTTCCTGCTAGAGAGCACTAGCTCTAACTAATAAGGGAGCGGGTTTGGGCTTCTGCAGAGAGACCACTGCTTGCTCAACACATATTGGGAACTGAGAGACTAGCTCCCCATCAGGCCTGCTTTTCTTTTGATTGACAGCAAAGAGCAGTAGATGGATTTGAATGCAGCTATTGGACTAAATAGCAGCTATGGATCTGCCTGTCGCTGTGTGCTGTCAAAAGTAAAGCAGACCTGATGGGGAGCTAGTCTCTCAGTTCCCCAACAGGGAACCAAAGGTATTTAGTTTTTTTTTTAGGCGTTTGCCTACATCAGATCGCATGGTACAGTACTACCATGCAATCCGGTTGCATTGCATACACTACTTTTGGTACTTTTGGTGCGGTCCAGCGTAATATTAGCTCATTGAAATGAACGGGCTGTAATCGCATTGCACCTGGATCGCATGTGAATCACGCAGGAATGCACATCGCATTCCTGCACGATTCATGGTGTGAACCAGCTTGATCCTGTTCAGACCTTGCGTAGCAGGAATGTTCCTGCTTGCGGTTTTTAAAGTGCGATTTACAGGAGGAAAAGTGCGTCGGACATATGGCAGCCCATTCACTTCAATGGGTTGCCCTATGTGTGTTTATTGCCCCAAAGAAGCTCCTGCGCCTTTTTGGCCAATAAGCTTTGTGCAATTTTTAACCACGCATTTTTCCAGGACTGCAATGCGATTCTGATGTGTGACAATTTGGAATCACTGCAAATCTGCCAGCAATTTCAAATCGCTTTATGTGAATGGGGCTTTACATCCATGCGGTGAGTTAATGTGCAGTAAAACGCACATTTTACCATACGTTACCACAACACCTACAGCTCTATGCAGTGCACTGTGGTGCCATTTATTCCTAATAGCATTCCATCACACAAATACAGTGTGGTGGGATGCCATTGCGTCAGAATTTTCCTGCAGATCCATATAATCTGGATTGGTGGGGAATAGCAGATTGAATAGCTGCGCACTGTTGTAATCGTGTATACAGCAGTGCTATTGTGAACACGAGTACGGTGTATGCAACAACAAAAAAAAAAGAAAATGTTCTACATTTTGCATATGCCCATATGCTGGACTTGTGTTTATAACAGCACTTCTGTATATAGAAGTACAGCAGCGTACAGCCATTCATGCCCGCATGGAGGAAATACGCCGGCATTTATGCTGAACACACCCAGCCGGCATATGTGCAAGAGCCCCTAAACCTGAAGAATGAAGAATGTTCTTTTTTTCCTTTTGTGTTTCCAATGCATTTTTAAATGAATAATAATTGTAATAGCTAAGATAATATATAACAACTGGAAATGGTTTTACGAAAAACTAAAAGACCAGGGCCATTTCCAGGAATAGTAACTGAAATCCAAAATAATTTCTAGGAATAAAACCAGAAAACCAGATACAATTCCACCATAGGTGTGCGCACAGGGTGTGCCTAATCACGCCGTACAGTACTGAATCCCCCTGCTTCCCCCCTACAGTGCTGACAGCTTCCCTCTCTCCCCCCAGGCTGCTACTGGGGTTGTGTCAGGATTGAGAGCGGGGGGAAGGGGCCGGTAAATATTTAATTTACCGGCCCCTTTCTTTTATGAATGAACACAGTGAGTGATCTGTACCGATCGCTCCTGTGTTCATTCTTAACTGAAGCATAGTAAACTATGCCGCTTAACACAGAGCAATTCCCATTCCTTCACTGTCCAGTGCAGCTGAGCCTGCAGAGAAAGGGACTTGGGAAAGAGAGACATCAGGGGTCTGTTTAGACCCTTAATATTTCACTAAAACCCACCAATGGGGCTCCTAAGATAATTGTAAACAAATAATAAAAAAAAATACTGACACCAATCTCTGCTCTACTGACACTGTCCACTGCTCTGCTGATATACACACATGTATGTTTTTGCTCTGTGATACACCCTAATGCAAAAGGCTGTACACACCAATGATTTCACACACTGGAAATCAGGGGCATTTTCAGGAACAAAAACATCTGGAGAAAGTATATAAAACAAAGGACTGTCCTTGAAAATCAGAAATAGCTGACAACATCTGTACGTCATATTATACGGCATGAAATGAGTTAATACAGGAATCCGATTTCATCTGCAGTGCTTCATCCTCCAATCTTTTCCTCTTCATCTGTGCAGCTTTCCACTAAAGAGGTCACAGCATCCTATCTCCCAACTAGAAGAGGCAGAGTCATATTTATTATATATACAGCTGGAAATATAGGAGTATTGACCTTAAATACAATACCTAATACCCAAAACCAGCTTTTATCAAACTTTTTACCCCTCAGGAAACTTTAAAATTATTTTCCGGTCCACAGGGTAGTCCCTAGTAAAAAGCGTCATACCTTTAACTCATAGTACATTAGTGTGATCAATAAGTTGACAAAAAAAGTAAGTAACGTTGTGTAGCACATTTGATACCCAGTGCAGATAATTTAGTTACCAATCCCCTACAAAACATTTTCAGAAATACTCTTCGGGAAAATAAATAACCAAAGAAAGGTAGAGCAGGCAATGATAACTGTGGTGTCCTCTAACATTAGTGTAGAAGTGTTTGATGTAAAAGTTGAAGAGTTCAACAAGTGACACGTTGAAGGTTCTGCACAGGGAAGCCTGAGGACTGTCCGATGTCAGAGTGTCCTGTGTGTGCTCAACTCTGTCACACCTCTTCTATCAGCTAAAGCATTGTACATGATATTCCTGGGAAAGCTGACCCCTCACCCCCTCCATGCCCGGACCCCCCACCTCCCTCCATTCTCCATGTCCTGACCCCTCACCTGCTCCATGCCCGGACCCCCCACCTCCCTCCATTTTCCATGTCCTGACCCCTCACCTCCCTCCATGTCCTGACCCCTCACCCCCTCCATTCTCCATGTCCTGACCCCTCATCCCCTCCATTCTCCATGTCCTGACCCCTCACCCCCTCCATTCTCCATGTCCTGACCCCTCACCTCCTCCATGTCCTGACCCCTCACCCCCCTCCATTCTCCATGTCCTGACCCCTCACCCCCTTCCCCTCCCATTACCCCTCACCCCCCCATGTCCTGACCCCTCACCCCCACCCCCCTCCATTCTCCATGTCCTGACCCCTCACCTCCTCCATGTCCGGACCCCCCACCTCCCTCCATTCTCCATGTCCTGACCCCTCACCTCCCTCCATTCTCCATGTCCTGACCCCTCACCCCCTCCATTCTCCATGTCCTGACCCCTCACCCCCCTCCATTCTCCATGTCCTGACCCCTCACCTCCCTCCATTCTCCATGTCCTGACCCCTCACCTCCCTCCATTCTCCATGTCCTGACCCCTCACCTCCCCCATGTCCTGACCCCTCACCCCCCCCTCCATTCTCCATGTCCTGACCCCTCACCCCCCTCCATGTCCTGACCCCTCACCTCCTCCATGTCCTGACCCCTCACCCCCTCCATTCTCCCCACCCCCTGACCCCTCACCTCCTCCATGTCCTGACCCCTCACCTCCCTCCATTCTCCATGTCCTGACCCCTCACCTCCCTCCATTCTCCATGTCCTGACCCCTCACCTCCCTCCATTCTCCATGTCCTGACCCCTCACCTCCCTCCATTCTCCATGTCCTGACCCCTCACCTCCCTCCATTCTCCATGTCCTGACCCCTCACCTCCCTCCATTCTCCATGTCCTGACCCCTCACCTCCCTCCAGTCAGGGGCAGTGATGCCATTTTCCTCTCCACAGAGAAGTGTCCTCCCATCTTGTCCAGGAATATAATGTACAATGCTGAAGCTTATAGAAGAGAAGAGGTGTGACAGAGGTGATCACACACAGGACACTCTGACATCTGACAGTCCTCAGCCATCTCTATGCAGAACCTTCAACGTGTCACTTGTTGCACCCAGAAGATTGCATGGACCTCCCTCCCCCTCCACTCATATCATTGCTCTACCTTCTCATATACTCACACGCTCGGTATCTGGGAAGCATGGACATGGCTCATTGTTTGAAATATCAGCTCATTCTGTACACAGAGGGAAAGTTCGATCCCAGCCAGGAAAGAAAGTGAAACTGGATCCTGCCGAGGACCACTAGATGTGTAAAAACAGCGGCTTCCAGCAGTACTACACACTGTGTTCTGCCGAGAAAAGTCCTCACGGCGGATAATGACCCCCCTGTACTGCGCAGGCGCAGCGCTTGTGCTTGCTTAGTACGAACCAAAACGGAGCCGCCGAAAATGCCTGCGCAGTACAGGGGGGGTCATTATCCGCCGGGGGGGGGGGGGGCTTTTTCTGCAGGATACAATAGAAATGCAGAAAATTGTCTCCCCCACGTCTTGCAAGGAACAGCTCTGAGCGCTGATAGGAGCCAGCAGGGCTCTACCAGGAAGGCATTAGGAATCGATCGCAGCACAATCGCTAGGTGCTTTGTCATTGGGAAATTGCAGCCGCGTGATTGGTTGAGGGCGGGGCATTGTGACGTCACTGTAAGGCGCAGCAGTCGGGAGGTGGTATATGTGATGAGCTGTGTGTGTAGCCGTCATTACTTATCTGGGCTTTGTAGAGAGAAGGTGTTTATTACATTGTCTCTTCATAATATTGCAGATAGCTTATTATTAGTTTATTCTAACGAGGAAAAACTCAACCTAAGACTAAGAGAAAATATTCTCAGTGAAATTTTATTTTAAAATCTGAATATTTTGCTTACAATTGCAAAAATGACATTTAGAAGAATGGAGAACATTGAATGCATGCAGTGTGTGAGGGAGGAGAGAGCCGAGCAAAGCAGAAGGCAGCAATGGAGGGGAGAGGAGGATGCTGCCTTCATCAGTTGTCAGAGGGGTCTGGCAGCAGAGAGGGACAGGGAAAGGAAGGAGCAATGGAGGAGAGAGGAGAATGCTGCCTACCTCCGACATTTAAAGGAGATGGCAGAGGAGGAGGAGAGGAAAGGAGAAAAGGATAGAAAGAGGAAGGAGCAGAGGAGGAAAGAAGCTAATGCTGCCTACATAAATAATCTAAGGGAGCAGACAGCAAAGCGGGAGAGGGTAAAACAGATTCAGGAGCAAAGGAGAAGAGAGGAGAATGCTGCCTACCTCAAACATTTGAAGGAGATGGCAGCGGAGGAGGAGAGGAAAATAGAAAAAGACAGAAAGATGAAGGAGCAGAGGAGGAAAGAAGCTAATGCTGCCTTCATAAATAATCTAAGGGAGCAGACAGCAAAGCGGGAGAGGGACAGACAGATTCAGGATCAAATGAGAAGAGAGGAGAACGCAGCATACCTCAAACATTTGAAGGATATGGCTGCGAAGGAGGAGAGGAGAAAAGATGAGGAGAGACAGATTCAGGAGCAAAGGAGAAGAGAGGAGAATGCAGCATACCTCAAACATTTGAAGGATATGGCTGCAAAGGAGGAGAGGAGAAAAGATGAGGAGAGACAGATTCAGGAGCACAGGAGAAGAGAGGAGAACGCAGCATACATCAGTCATCTGCAAGATATGGCTGCGAAGGAGGAGAGGGGAAAAGATGAGGCGAGACAGATTCAGGAGCAAAGAGAGGAAAACACAGCATACACCAGTCGTCTGAAGGATATGGCTGCAAAGGAGGAGAGGAGAAAAGACGAGGAGAGTCAGGAAAGGGAGCCTGAGGATAGGAAGGGAGAGGAGAGAGAAGAAATGACAACAAACTTAAACACAAGGGAAGCAGATTGGGAGAGAAGTGTGGAGAAAGGGGAAAAAATGGAGGAGGAGAAGAGGGAAGGTAAGAGGAAGGTAGGATTTCTGGCCAAATTATGTGCAATGACAGCAGATTGCATGAGGAGAATAAAGCAGAAAGGGAAGGAAGGAGAGGGAAAGAAAGGATTTTTAGCCAAATTACAGGCGATAAGAGCAGATTGGAAGAGGAGAAGAGAGGAGAAAAGGATTGAGAAGGATCGGAGGAAGAGAGAGGACCAGCTAAACACTTTGATAAGTAAAGTAAGGGTGCTGAAAGAAGAGAGGGAGAAGGAAAGTGAGTACAATAAGATAGCAGATGAGAGAACAATGGCGGAGAGGGTTACTTTTCAACTCAAATTAGATGCAATGAGAGCAGAGTGGGAGAGAAATATTGAAGAAAATAGAAGAATAGAAGAGGAGAGATGGAGAGACCAGGAGAAAAACAGAGAGGAGAGGAGAGCAATGATAATAAAATTCCAGTCAGATGTGGAGAGCAGAAGAGAGGAGGAGAGGAATAGATTGAGAGTAGCAGAGGAAGAGGCAAGCAAAAATTGGAGAAGGCTTAAAGAGAATGCAGGCGTGATTAAGGTACTGAAAGAAGAGAGGGTAGCAGAGGAGGAAGCAAGTGAGTGCAACATAAATGCATTGATAAGTAAAGTAAAGGCAGTCATTGAAGAGAGGCAGAGGGAAATCGAGGACAATAAGATAGCAGATGAGAGAAAAATGGCGGAGAGTATTGCTTTTCAACTCAAATTAGATGCAATGAGAGCAGAGTGGGAGAGAAATATTGAAGAAGATAGAAGGATAGAAGAGGAGAGATGGAGAGACCAGGAGAAAAACAGAGAGGAGAGGAGAGCAATGATAACAAAATTGCAGTCAGATAAGGAGCGCAGAAGAGAGGAGGAGAGGGATAGATTGAGAGTAGCAGAGGAAGAGGCAAGAAAAAATTGGAGAAGGCTTAAAGAGAATGCAGGCGTGATTAAGGTACTGAAAGAAGAGAGGGTAGCAGAGGAGGAAGCAAGGGGGGTAAGAGAGGGCAGGATGGGGGGGGGGGGGAGTAGAGGTGTGAGGACAGGGTTGGGGGGTAAGTGAGGGCAGGGAGGAGTAGAGGGCTAAGTCAGGGCAGGGTAGTTGAGGGTGTGGTGGGAGAGAGCCAGTGCAGGTGGTGCTTGGGGGTTGGATATGTGCTAGGGGGTTGGATATGTGCTAGGGGGTTGGATATGTGCTAGGGGGTTGGATATGTGCTAAGGGGGGGTCAGATATGTGCTGGGGGGTGCCGTGAGAGGGCTAGTGCAGGGGGGGGGGGGGTAGGAGGGTTAGATATGTGCTGGGGGTGCTTTGAGAGGACTAGTGCAAGGGGAGGGTACAGGAGTTAGATATGTGCTGGGGGTGCTTTTGGAGAGGAGAGGGCTTGTGCTAGAAGGGGTTAAGTCAAGGCAGGAAGAGGGCAGGATGGGGGGGAGTAGAGGTGTGAGCACAGGGTAGGGGGGTAAGTGAGGGCAGGGAGGAGTGGAGGGCTAAGTCAGGGTAGGATAGTGCGCGGGGGGGGTAGGAGGGTTAAGTAAGGGCAGGGTAGTTGAGGGTGTGGTGGGAGGGGAGAGGGCCAGTGCAGGTGGTGCTTGGGGTTGGATATGTGCTAAGGGGGGTCAGATATGTGCTGGGGGGTGCTTTGAGAGGGCTAGTGCAGGGGGGGGGTAGGAGGGTTAGATGTGTGCTGGGGGTGCTTTGAGAGGACTAGTGCAAGGGGAGGGTACGGGGGTTAGTTATGTGCTGGGGGTGCTTTGGGAGAGGAGAAGGCTTGTGGTAGAAGGGGTTAAGTCAAGGCAGGAAGAGATCGTCACAGCCGGCTGCATGAGAGGTATTTTCCGTATGTCCTCCCTGGTACCCCTACCCAAAGAACACCCCAAAGAAGATGTCGCGTCTGCAGAAAATGCGGATTTAGGCGTGACACTCGCTTTTATTGTCCCTCCTGTCCTGACCAACCTGGTCTCTGCATCGGTGACTTTTTCAAACGCTACCAAATACTAGTGGAGTATTAGCGTAGGGTACAGCACTACACAGTCCTAGGGCACAATAACACAGGGTCTCGAAAGATGTGATGGCCATCAAATTTTGAGAGACCCTAATCTGCAACGTTCAGTTTACATTTTTTTTACAGTTTTTATAAAAGTGAAAAAAGAAAAAAAAAACACACAAAAGCACAAAAAAATATAAAATAAAAAAGAAAGTGACTCCAGCGCTGTCGGAGGTGATTTTACCACCACAGTTAAAAAAATTATCCTATATGTCGAAGCATGGGGGAAGGGGTGGAGGAGAGATTTGCTCCTAACAGGGACGGATTGCACCCATGCTTCGGCATATATTTTTTAGGCACAGATTGCGTTAAAAAATGTTTTATTTTTACTATGTTTTATTGTATTTGCTTTGCAGGTATGGTATGGCTTACTGTTATACTGTAATGTTACTTTGTTTTATTGTTAACCATCATTTGTTTAGCAGGTACGCCATTCAGCTGCAGCACTGATTTATTTATCTTGACAGCAACAGCGTTTGCTCCCACGATACCTATCTCTTACCTATAGGTAAATGTCAACAAAAAGGGTTTACAAACACTTTAAGGGAACTGCTGTATCCATATGTAGCACCCACTAGTGTGCTAGAAGAATAGTACATGTTTGTGAGAACAGGTAAATTTCCAGGCTTGGCTGGCAGCCAAGCCTGGGTGTGTTTTTGATCTGAGAAGGGAGTGACTCAGGGTAGAGCTGGGTGACTCACGGGTAGTGTCACCAGGACCTCCCACTTCTTTCCAGAATGTTTCAGTGTTTTCTGGAAAGAGGGGTGGGGCTATCTGGGGTGTTCTGAGGAGCCCTGGCCAATCCCCAATCTGGATTGGCAGGGGGCAGGTCTCCTTAAATACCCAGAGCCAGCCCAGCTTGGGAGGAGTTGATCGGGCCTTGGAGGGAGCTCCCCAGTCTGAGGGTGTGGACGGGACCCTCTTACAACCCACAGAGATGTCCTGACCAGTAGGCACAGGAGAAGCAAGAGAGGACAGCGGGAGAACACTGCTGGGCAAGTCTCCAGGAGTTCCACAGAGGCAGCCAGGAGGGCTGGTGAGTGTTCACACAGTTGGGAAAGGACTGGGAGGCACGCCTGAGAGGACTGAGATGGAACAGTCTAGGATGGGTGCGAGCCAGTCTGGAGCATTGTGGTGGTACAGGCAGTGGAAAGGGGCAGCTGCAGCTGAGAGGACTCGCAGTGCCTGAAGAGGTGGTACTGGGAGCAGTAGCCACAGAGACAGCTAGTATTGGGACTTTCTATATTTTTTGCTACACCATAGGGGCCGCAGTCCCTGCCTGCAAAGGGCATCTGCTTTAGGCCTGGCTGAGCCAGTGCCAGGCTTACAGTGATAGCTGGTCCAGGAAGTGCAAGCAAGTGAAGTGCTGGAGGTGTTGAGGAGAGATAGTCTGCAAGCAAGTGAAGTGCTGGAGAGAGAGAGAGAGAGGAGAATGTATATACTGTGAATGTATATAGTTGGTCCCAACATTGACTGTCAATTATCTGGGCATCTCATAATTTCCCTATCCCTATTCAAGTTAAATCATAAAATACAAAAAAACAAATGCAAGGACTGTTTCATGTCTCTGGATGCTTGAAATTGTGTGCCTGGCTGGGCAGGGTGACAGATGGACCACTACACTCAGCAGCTCCTATGGGGGTACCGCTACACATATATCACATTCAACAGGCAGCCAGCTAAAAATGTGGTTCTTACCACCCCTTGGTAAAGATATGCGGCAGGTTGGTGTGTGTCACAAGGCTGGAAAGAGGCCTACATGCTGCCTAACCAATACGTATCCTTGATGCGTTTCACCGCATTAAAGGGGGATTCCACCCTAAAGTGCAACTCCCGCTTTTCGGAACCCTCCCCCCCTCCGGTGTCACATTTGGCACCTTTCAGGGGGGAGGGGGGGTGCAGATACCTGTCTAAGACAGGTATCTGCACCCACTTCCGGCATAAACTCCCATGGGAGTTTACGCAAGTTCCTGTCCCGGCGCGCTGTCTGCCGGGACACACACGTGTCTCGGCAGACAGCGCTGAAGATTCTCATTGCGCCGCGCGACGCGCATGCGCAGTAGGGAATCGGGAAGTGAAGCCACTTCCTGATTCCCTCACCGAGAATGGCGCCGGCTACAGCAGAGAGCCGAGCGAGCGATCGGCCTCTGCTGCCGACACCGCTGGAACCAGGGACAGGTAAGTGTCCGTTTTTTAAAAGTCAGCAGCTGCAGTATTTGTAGCTGCTGGCTTTTAATTTTTTTTTTTCAGTACAGTCCCGCTTTAAGAAGCTTTTGCTAGTTTTGTATTTTGTAGCGTAGGCAATGGCCAGAGAGGGATTACTTTGACGCAGTTGGCCAGCTTAAACGTGTATTGCAATGTATGTGAACCGAAAATCCCTGTTTTTATGTAAAGTTTGATAAAAATGTGTAAGGGTGAATAAGTGTGGATTTAGATTTTTTGGTATCCACACCCCACATGTGGTCACACCCCTTTAGCACCTGATAGGTTATATTTATGCGTAAAGCTATTTGGATTTGAGCACAGACATATCTTATTTCTATTGCAGTGCAGGTCTGTGACCAGACCTAAAACTGTGGCTCACCAACTTGTGTCTATTTGCAAGGTGATGAAGGTGAACAGGAGATTGCCAAGCAGGCTGAAGCAGGTGATCATGTCCAGGGATGCCAGCTTGATGAGGTCAGCAGGGAGAAGGGATGCGTTGCATTTCTCAAGCTCCTGGCCAGCCATGGAGACAACAGCTGCTGCTGAAGCAGGATTCCCTGTGGCGGCTGGTCGGTCAGTCGGTCCTCTGCATCACGGCGGCCGTGCGTCTCCTTCCTCCTCTCCCAAGGCCAATAGGATCGCTTCTCCTTTTGGCCAATCGGGAAACAGGTTTCAGGACCTGCTTCCTGATTGGCCGGGAGGAAAATCAGTGCGACAATAGCGAATATTCATTCGCTATTGTCACACAACTGGCGCTAATCATGTATTCTTCAAAAAAACTAAAAAACAATTGGGATCCATGCGTCCTGCATTATGGGCCGCCACTGGGCTGAAGTATGCTATAAGCAAGTCAGTCATTTGCAGAGTAGAGTAGGAACTGACCAGAGAGGGATTACTTTGACGCAGTTGGTCAGCTTAAACATGTATTGCAATATATGTGAACCAAAAATCCCTGTTTTTATGTAGAGTTTCTTAGAAATGTGTCTAGGGTAAGGGTGTCTAGGGTAAGGGTGTCTAGGGTAAGGGTGTCTGGGGTAAGGGTGTCTAGGGTAAGGGTGTCTGGGGTAAGGGTGTCTAGGGTAAGGGTGTCTAGGGTAAGGGTGTCTGGGGTAAGGGTGTCTGGGGTAAGGGAGTCTAGGGTAAGGGTGTCTGGGGTAAGGGTGTCTAGCAGGGTGCAGAGAGGTGATTCAGATTTTGAGACTGGAAAGAGGGCTATATGCTGCCTAAGATGCAAATCCTTGACACATTTCACCGCATATAGTGGATTTCTCGTTAGGACGTGTACTATTCTAACAATAGACTGTAACACAACAAATCCCTATGACAGTGATTTCCAACTTCTACAGAGATGAGCCAGGTATGGCACATGCATACTTACACTGGTCCAAGCTGGACCGACATACAGTGCCTTGAAAAAGTATTCATACCCCTTGATATTTTCCACATTTTGTCATGTTACAACCAAAAACTTAAATGTATTTTATTGGGGTTTTATGTGATAGACCAATACAAAGTGACGCATAATTGTGAAGTGGATAGAAAATATTAAATGGTATTAAATTTCTTTTCCAAATAAATATCTGCAAAGTGTGGCGTGCATTTGTATTCAGCTCCCTTTACTCTGATACCCCTAACTAAAATCTAGTGGATCCAATTGCTTTCAGAAGTCACCTAATTAGTAAATAGAGTCCACCTGTGTGTAATTTAATCTCAGTATAAATACATCTGTTCTGTGAAGCCCTCAGAGGTGTGTTAGAGAGCCTTAGTGAACAAACAGCATTGTAAAGGCCAACGGACACACCAGACAGGTCAGGGATAAAGTTTAAACCAGGGTTAGGTTATAAAAAAAATAGTCCAGACTTTGAACATCTCATGAAGCACTGTTCAATCTATCATCCGAAAATGGAAAGATTATGGCACAACTGCAAATTTACCAAGACATGGCCGTCCACCTAAACTCACAGGCCGGGGCAAAGAGAGCATTAATCGGAGGGGCAGTCAAGTGGCCCATGGTAACTCTGGAGGAGCTGCAGAGATCCACAGCTCAGGTGGGAGGATCTATCCACAGGACAACTATTAGTTGTGCACTCCACAAATCTGTCCTTTATGGAAGAGTGGCAAGAAGAAAGCCATAAAAAATTCTGTTTGCAGTTTGCGAGAAGCTATGTGAGGGACACCGAAAACATGTGGTAGAAGGTGTTCTGGTCAGATGAGACCAAAATTGAACTTTTGGCCTAAAAGCAAAATGCTATGTGTGGCAAAAAACTAACACTGCACAGTACCTTAAACACATCATCCCCACTTTGAAAAACGGTGGTGGCAGCATCATGTTGTGGGGATGCTTTTCTTCAGCAGGGACTGGGAAGCTGGTCAGAGTTAATGGGAAGATGGATGGAACCAAATACAGTGCAATCTTAGAAGAAAACCTGTAATGCCCTGTACACACGATAGGATTTTCCGACAACAAAACCGTGGATGTTGTTTCAAACTTGTCTTGAATACACACGGTCACACAAATGTTGTCGGAAATTTCGAACGTCAAGAACGCTGTGGTGTACAACACGTACGACGAGCCGAGAAAAATGAAGTTCAATAGTGAGTGCGGCTCTTCTGCTTGATGCGTGCATCGGAATTGTGTGCACACGCTTGGAATTTCTGACAAGTTTTGTTGTCGGAAAATGTTCTATGGAGCATACACATGGTCTGACTTTCCGACAACAAGCTCACATCCAACATTTGTTGTCGGAAATCCTATCGTGTGTACAGGGCATTAGTCTGTAAAAGACTTGAGACTGGAGTGGAGGTTCACCTTCCAGCAGGACAAGGAGCCTAAACATACAGCCAGAGCTACAATGGAATGGTTTAGATCAGGGGTAGGCAACCCACGACACACAAAGCCTATTTTGCCGACACTCGACTCCCTCCCCATCAGCAGAGCAGCGCAGGGAAGTGTCAGTGAGACATTAATGCATTCCAATTTCACAGTTCACTGTGCCCCCACACATTGCAAGGATGGGAAACATTGTTTGGTTCTCTAACTTTGCTGTAGCTGTGATCGTCAGCTTTTGTGATAGGGAAGAGATTGGGTGCAGTTCTGCTAGTAGGGGGTTGGTCCCTGTTTCCTGTTTCTTGTAGGAGGACTGCCATTGGCCACTGCTAAAGCCAATCACAGTCCTGCTAGCCCCACCCACCATCTGGAGGAAGATGACTCGCTTGGTTGCCACTACCAATCTCAGAAAGAAGAAAACCACAATCAGGTGACAGTTTGTGGAATTACTGCAAACTTTGTTGAAATTATTCCTGAACCTTTGCTTCACTTACTACTGAGCCCCTGCACTCTGTGTCCCTTTAAGCCAGAGCCAGTATTCAGTGCAATGAAAATCACACCGCCGCCACACTTGTTCTCAGCTGCGGGGGCAAAACTTATGATCCTGCACACAGGTGAGGCAGAGGAGCAGGGGGGTACAGAGGTGGGGCAGATATGCAGAGGAGAAAGGAGGTACATTGGTGGAACACATGAGCAGGGGGTTACAGTGGTAGGGCAGAAGAGCAGGGGGTACAGTGGTGAGACAGATGTGCAGGAGGTACAGTGGTGAGACAGATGTGCAGGAGCTACAGTGGTGGGGCAGATGAAATAGGGGGTTACAGTGGTAAGGCAGATGAGCAGATAAGTTCAGTGTTAGGTAGGGGTGCAACAGATCGTCGCCGATCCATGATCCGAACGGGGCACCCTGTTCGGATCAGCACACGCCGCGATCCACGTAGCGTTCCGCGGCCTTAGGGAAGGCCGCACTTCGCCCTAGCTCCGGAGCGGCGGCCATCTTGGTGCAACCGTCGGCCGTTTACAATGTGATCGCTCCGCCAAGATGACGCCAGTTCCTCTCTCCTCTCTGTGTACAGATCTGTACAGTGGAGGGGAGAGATCGGATGGCAGCATCGCTGTGGGTTGGATCTGTAATGCCCATAGCGCTGCTCTGTGACAATTGCAGTCACAGCCATCCCTCCATACTCTGCAATACTCTGCCATACCCAGCCAATACTCTGCCATACCCTGCCAATACTCTGCCAATACTCAGCGATACCCAACCAGACTTGGCAATACCCAGCCATGCTCTCCCAGTGGGGGAGATTGTGGATATTACAATGGGGACTATATGGTGGTGGAATTTTCACATTTGCGTGCATGGGGGGGAAGGTCTTAAAATCGAAAAATACCCTAAACAGGCAATCTCAACCAATGCCCTCCTTTGGCGAAACCCAACCCTAGAGCACATCTACAAATTACCTGAGCCCCATGCCTGGACCAAATTTAACATAAAAAACAAAATGAACCCTGACTCCCCTCCCGGGTGTTGGAGATGTGGTGTGATTCCTGGGGACTTTGCCCATATCTTCTGGACCTGGCCAGCAATTACCAGTTACTGGAAGGGGATTCTAGACTTTATCACGCAAATTACCTCTGTGCCACTACAACCATCAATGGCAATCTGCATACTAGGCCTGATTGAGCAACTAACCCCTTTGGTGGCGGGATGCACGCTGGTGGGACTCCTACTGTTTTATGCCCGCAAAGCCATAGCTCTTAGTTGGCGCAAACCAACCCCCCCTCCTCTCTCCCTATGGAAACAACTCATCAACAATAGCCTACCTCTGTATAAAGACACATACGCCAATAGAGGCTGTCCCAACAAGTATGACAAAGTTTGGTCTAAATGGCAGGCGGATCCCTCCTCTGCTTCGGAGTAGACATGTGCGATTCGTTTCGTACGAATTCGTAATTCGTACGAATTTTTCGAAATTCGTACGAATTTACGAATCTGTAGTACGAATTTTTTTTTTTACGAATTCCGTACGGAATACGAAATTCCGTTTACGAATTTCGTTGCCGAATGAATTCGAATGAATTCGAATGAATTCGAATGAATTCGAATGACAAAGTGTCATTTTTGCAGGAAAAATTCCGTTTACGAATTTCAGCTCCAAATTATTCGAATCCAACTACCAATATCAAATTTCAACTAATTCAAACGAAATTATTATAGCAGATATAACAAATGAATTTGAATGCATTCGAATGAATTCGAATGCATTCGAATGAATTCGAATGACAAAGTGTCATTTTTGCAGAAAAAAAAGCTATTTAAAAAACAGTCATTCATTGATATAAAAAAAAAAAAAAAGCGTAGGGGTCCCCCCAAATTCAATAACCAGGCCCTTCAGGTCTGGTATGGATATTAAGGGGGACCCCAGCCAAAAAAAAATAAAAAAAAATGGCGTAGGGTCCCCCCCAAATATCCATACCAGACCCTTCAGGTCTGGGATGGATTTTAAGGGGAACCCCGGCCAAAAAAAAAAAAAAAAATGGCGTGGGGGTCCCCCTCAAAATCCATACCAGACCCTTTATCCGAGCACGCAACCTGGCAGGCCGCAGGAAAGGAGGGGGGGACGAGAGCGGCCCCCCCTCCCGCCTGAACCGTACCAGGCCACATGCCCTCAACATTGGGAGGGTGCTTTGGGGTCCCCCCCAAAGCACCTTGTCCCCATGTTGATGAGGACAAGGGCCTCATCCCCACAACCCTGGCCGGTGGTTGTGGGGGTCTGCGGGCGGGGGGCTTATCGGAATCTGGAAGCCCCCTTTAACAAGGGGACCCCCAGATCCCGCCCCCCCCCCTGTGTGAAATGGTAAGGGGGTACAAAAGTACCCCTACCATTTCACCAAAAAAGTGGCAAAAATGGTAAAAATGACAGGAGACAGTCTTTGACAATTCCTTTATTAAAATCTTCTTTCTTCTGGTCTTCCTTCTTCATCTTCTCCTTCCGGCATCTTCTTCCATCTTCTTCTTCCTTCGATTCGCTTCTTCTTCCTCCGGTCTTCTCGTCCTTCTCGTCCGGCGTCGTCCTTCTCGTCCGGCGTCGTCCTTCTCGTCCGGCATCGTCGTCTCTTCTCGCAGGCCGCTCCTCGCAATGGGAGGCTCCCGCTCTGTGAGGCTTCGCTCCGGGTGACAGGTCTTTTATAACGAAGGCACCTGGTGACCCCGCCCCCTCTGACGCACGGGGACGTCATGTGGAATTCCCTATGGCTTTCCCATGACGTCAGAGGGGGGGCGGGGTCACCAGGTGCCTTCGTTATACAAGACCTGTCACCCGGAGCGAAGCCTCACAGAGCGGGAGCCTCCCATTGCGAGGAGCGGCCTGCGAGAAGAGACGACGATGCCGGACGAGAAGGACGACGCCGGACGAGAAGGACGAGAAGACCGGAGGAAGAAGAAGCGAATCGAAGGAAGAAGAAGATGGAAGAAGATGCCGGAAGATGAAGAAGGAAGACCAGAAGAAAGAAGATTTTAATAAAGGAATTGTCAAAGACCGTCTCCTGTCATTTTTACAATTTTTGACACTTTTTTGGTGAAATGGTAGGGGTACTTTTGTACCCCCTTACCATTTCACACAGGGGGGGGGGCGGGATCTGGGGGTCCCCTTGTTAAAGGGGGCTTCCAGATTCCGATAAGCCCCCCGCCCGCAGACCCCCACAACCACCGGGCACGGTTGTGGGGATGAGGCCCTTGTCCTCATCAACATGGGGACAAGGTGCTTTGGGGGGGACCCCAAAGCACCCTCCCAATGTTGAGGGCATGTGGCCTGGTACGGTTCAGGCGGGAGGGGGGGCGCTCTCGTCCCCCCCTCCTTTCCTGCGGCCTGCCAGGTTGCGTGGTCGGATAAGGGTCTGGTATGGATTTTATGGGGGACCCCACGCCATTTTTTTGGGCTAGGGTTCCCCTTAAAATCCATCCCAGACCTCAAGGGTCTGGTATGGATTTTGAGGGGGACCCTACGCCATTTTTTTTTTTTTTTTTTTTTTTTTGGCTGGGGTCCCCCTTAATATCCATCCCAGACCTGAAGGGCCTGGTTATTGAATTTGGGGGGACCCCTACGCTTTTTTTTTATCAATGACTTCAATGAATGACAGTTCTCTGTATTACGGATCCAACAATTCATTTGCCGGCAAATAGCTGCGAGTGATTTTAAATAGCTTTTTTTTTCCTGCAAAAATGACACATTGTACAGAGACAGTTCTCTATATTAGATATACTGAATCTCGAAGCATTCGAAGCATTCGTTATATCCGCTATTATAATTTCTTTCATATTAGTTGAAATTACATATTTGTTAGTTACAATACAACATTCGAATTGTTCTCTGTATTACGGGAATCGGCAATTAGCCGCGAGTGATTTTAAATGTCTTTTTTTCCTGCAAAAATGACACATTGTACAGAGAGAGTTCTAAACACGGGAAACCTGCGCCCTTCTATATACTATATACTCTATAGTATGTCTATGAAGGGGGCATGTTTCCCGTGTTTAGAACTCTCTCTGTACAATGTGTCATTTTTGCAGGAAAAAAAGACATTTAAAATCACTCGCGGCTAATTGCCGATTCCCGTAATACAGAGAACAATTCGAATGTTGTATTGTAACTAACAAATATGTAATTTCAACTAATATGAAAGAAATTATAATAGCGGATATAACGAATGCTTCGAATGATTCGAGATTCAGTATATCTAATATAGAGAACTGTCTCTGTACAATGTGTCATTTTTGCAGGAAAAAAAAAATATTTAAAATCGAGTCGCAGCTATTTGCCGGCAAATGAATTGTTGGATCCGTAATACAGAGAACAGTCATTCATTGAAGTCATTGATAAAAAAATGCATAGGGGTCCCCCCAAATTCAATAACCAGGCCCTTCAGGTCTGGGATGGATATTAAGGGGGACCCCCAGCCAAAAAAAAAAAAAAATGGCGTAGGGTCCCCCTCAAAATCCATACCAGACCCTTGAGGTCTGGGATGGATTTTAAGGGGAACCCTAGCCAAAAAAAATGGCGTGGGGTCCCCCATAAAATCCATACCAGACCCTTATCCGAGCACGCAACCTGGCAGGCCGCAGGAAAGGAGGGGGGACGAGAGCGGCCCCCCCTCCCGCCTGAACCGTACCAGGCCACATGCCCTCAACATTGGGAGGGTGCTTTGGGGTCCCCCCCCAAAGCACCTTGTCCCCATGTTGATGAGGACAAGGGCCTCATCCCCACAACCCTGGCCGGTGGTTGTGGGGGTCTGCGGGCAGGGGGCTTATCGGAATCTGGAAGCCCCCTTTAACAAGGGGACCCCCAGATCCCGGCCCCCCCCCTGTGTGAAATGGTAAGGGGGTACAAAAGTACCCCTACCATTTCACCAAAAAAGTGTCAAAAATTGTAAAAATGACAGGAGACAGTCTTTGACAATTCCTTTATTAAAATCTTCTTTCTTCTGGTCTTCTGGTCTTCCTTCTTCATCTTCTCCTTCCGGCATCTTCTTCCATCTTCTTCTTCCTTCGATTCGCTTCTTCTTCCTCCGGTCTTCTCGTCCTTCTCGTCCGGCGTCGTCCTTCTCGTCCGGCATCGTCGTCTCTTCTCGCAGGCCGCTCCTCGCAATGGGAGGCTCCCGCTCTGTGAGGCTCCGCTCCGGGTGACAGGTCTTGTATAACGAAGGCACCTGGTGACCCCGCCCCCCCTCTGACGTCATGGGGAAAGCCATAGGGAATTCCACATGACGTCCCCGTGCGTCAGAGGGGGTGGGGTCACCAGGTGCCTTCGTTATAAAAGACCTGTCACCCGGAGCGGAGCCTCACAGAGCGGGAGCCTCCCATTGCGAGGAGCGGCCTGCGAGAAGAGACGCCGATGCCGGACGAGAAGGACGACGCCGGACGAGAAGGACGACGCCGGACGAGAAGGACGAGAAGACCGGAGGAAGAAGAAGCGAATCGAAGGAAGAAGAAGATGGAAGAAGATGAAGGAAGGAGAAGATGAAGAAACCGAAGGATGAAGAAAGAAGAAAGAAGATTTTAATAAAGGAATTGTCAAAGACCGTCTCCTGTCATTTTTACCATTTTTGCCACTTTTTTGGTGAAATGGTAGGGGTACAAAAGTACCCCCTTACCATTTCACACAGGGGGGGGGGCCGGGATCTGGGGGTCCCCTTGTTAAAGGGGGCTTCCAGATTCCGATAAGCCCCCCGCCCGCAGACCCCCACAACCACCGGCCAGGGTTGTGGGGATGAGGCCCTTGTCCTCATCAACATGGGGACAAGGTGCTTTGGGGGGGACCTCAAAGCACCCTCCCAATGTTGAGGGCATGTGGCCTGGTACGGTTCAGGCGGGAGGGGGGGCCGCTCTCGTCCCCCCCTCCTTTCCTGCGGCCTGCCAGGTTGCGTGCTCGGATAAAGGGTCTGGTATGGATTTTGAGGGGGACCCCACGCCATTTTTTTTTTTTTTTTTTTGGCCGGGGTTCCCCTTAAAATCCATCCCAGACCTGAAGGGTCTGGTATGGATATTTGGGGGGGACCCCACGCCATTTTTTTTTTTTTTTTTGGCTGGGGTCCCCCTTAATATCCATACCAGACCTGAAGGGCCTGGTTATTGAATTTGGGGGGACCCCTACGCTTTTTTTTTTTCTATAAAAATGACACTGTCATTCGAATTCATTCGTTATATCTGCTATAATAATTTTGTTCAAATTAGTTGAAATTCGATATTGGTAGAAAATGGTAGTTGGATTTACTAACGATTCGTAACTATTCATAACGATTCGTAACGATTCGTAACTATTCATAACGATTCGTAACGATTCGTAACTTGAAATTGAAATTCGATATTTGTAGTTGGATTTGAATTGTTCTCTGTGTTATGAGAACCAACAATTCATTAGCCGCGTTAACGATTCGTAACGATTCGTAACGATTCGTAACGATTCGTAACGATTCGTAACTTTACTAACGATTCGTAAAAAAAATTACGATTCGTCCGAATTTCGTATTTCGTACGAATTCGAACGGAATTTCGTACACGAATTACAAAATTACGAATTTTTTTATATACGAAACGGGACGATACGCTTGCTGTCTATGTATGACATAACTAAAATAAGGTCCCCGCAGGGATCACATTGTTACCATGGAAGACCAATGTATGTTTAATTGTTTGTTTTTTGTTCTGCTCATTGCAAATCAATAAAAAGATATTAAAGAGGGGGCGTGACCGGAAGCCGAACCTGATGGACGCTTGACTCCTCTGCTCTCCACCAACGGGACGCTCCGCCCAGCAACAGCCATCCGGGAACCAGCAAGACTCCCGACGGACCTCCCAGGACCCCTTTTGCTGCTGGGCCCAAGCCTGGCCATCCAGCCCACACAATGCTCGGGGGCTACTTCGAATTTTTTGGCAGTTCCCATGTCTTAGCAGAATCTGCACAATCTAGCCCTCAAGTGGGTGCCAACTGTGCACAATGAGTACATCAGATGCTATTTCACCATATACAAATGTTAACTACAGTATCCAGTGAATGATGTACAAATAACCACAATCTATGCTCTACGCTTGCTGTCTATGTATGACATAACTAAAATAAGGTCCCCGCAGGGATCACATTGTTACCATGGAAGACCAATGTATGTTTAATTGTTTGTTTTTTGTTCTGCTCATTGCAAATCAATAAAAAGATATTAAAAAAAAAAAAGTAGTTTACAGCATTTACTTTCTAAAATTCCTTTTCGGGATTGAGTGTGAAGTTGACATTTCAGGCCAGATTTCATTTTTCTCCTTACATCTTACAAAAACAAGCTTGACTGGTGGAGAGAGAGATATCACTGCTCCAGGTAGGTCAAGCGACAGTGGAAAACCTTCTCATCCAGCTTGGAAGCCCAGGTGCCGGCAATGCATATAGCAATCAAAAACAGGAAGAAGATCTGGACAGCCGCAGTCAAAAAAATGTTTTTTCAAAAATTCTTGTGAACAAAAATACATGCCACAGCAGGAACAGACAGGAGCTAACGCGTTTCACACTTCAATGTAGTGCTTAGTCAAGCTCAAGCTTGACTGGTGGGCTATTAACCACTTCACGACCGCCTCATGTACATTTACGTCGGCACTTTGAAGAGGGATATCTTGGTAACGGCAGCAGCTGCTGCCACAACCGAGATATCCTTCTTTACATGAGGCGGTTCCGTTTACGATAATGGTGGTCTCTGCGGCGAGTTCGCCGCAAGATCACCGTTATCGGCGGCGGGAGAGGTGCCCCCACTCCTCCCGCCGGTTACCGGAGCCGTCTGCAGCGGCGGAGGCGATCGGGTCCTGCGATCAGGTGGGTATGGAGACGAGTGAGGCTAAGATGGCCCCCACTCGTCTCTATACCATAGGAGGGCAGAAGCAACGTCAAAACTTCACTTCCGCCCATACGTCTTAAAGGCACAATTTTCAAATGTCATTTTTTTAAATGACATTTTTTATTTTTTTGCATTTAAGTCCAAATATGAGCTCTGAGGACTTTTTGACCCCAGATCTCATATTTAAGAGGACCTGTCATGCTTTTTTCTGTTACAAGGGATGTTTACATTCCTTGTAATATCAATAAAAGTGATCCATTATTTTTTTTTTAAACAGTGTAAAAAAAAGTAAAATAAATAAGAAAAACAAAAGATTTTTTTTTTAAAAACACCCTGTCCCGACGAGCTTGCGCGCAGAAGCGAACGCATATGTGAGTAGCGCCCGCATATGAAAACGGTAGTCAAACCACACATGTGAGGAATCGCCGCGATCGGTAGAGCGAGAACAATAATTCTAGCCATAGACCTCTTTTTTTTTTTTATAAATTCTTTATTTTCCATATATTTCTCATTCACAATCCATTACAATCCATTACATTCACATGTACATTAACCTATTACTATCACATTTTTATATTTTGTGAATTCTACTCATAGCTTTTATAGTTAATTACCTCACATTGTCCATTCTCATAGCTCCTGGCTTAGTCCCATCTCCATTCCCAATTCGGAACTCACCATACAAAAAAAAAAACAGAAACAGAGAAAAAAAAAAAAAAAAAAGGGGGGGGGAGAGAAAGAGACTAAAAGTCAATCCCCTCTCTCCCTTTATCCTCCCTCTATATTCCACATATGGGGCCCATATTTCCCTGTATCTTTCATCTTGATCTTTCATTGCCATAGTAAGATTTTCCATCTGTTGTATTTCAGCTATTCTAGCCATCCATTGGGATCTAGTCGGAGGGCTCTCTTTTTTCCATAGCATGGGAATGCATGCCCTAGCAGCTATTACAAGATGTTTTATTAACCACTTGCTAACCCCCCTCCTATCCAGACCAATTTTAAGCTTTTGGTGCTCTCACAATTTGAATGACAATTACTCAGTCATGCAACACTGTACCCAAATTAATTTTTTGTCCTTTTTTTCCCACAAATAGAGCTTCCTTTTGGTGGTATTTGATCACCTCTGGGTTTTTTATTTTTTGCGCTATAAATGAAAAAAGACCGAAAATTTTGAAAAAAAACACATTTTTCTTTGTTTCTGTGATAAAATTTAGGAAATTATTAATTTTTCTTCATAAATTTTGGCCACAATTTATAATGCCACATATCTTTGGTAAAAATATCCCAATTTAGTGGATATTATTTGTTCTTTGTGAAAGTTAGAGAGTCTACAAACTGTGGTGCAAATTATACAAAATTGATCACATCTGATGTACTGGTGGCCTATCTCATTTCTTGTGAACCCGAACAAGCCAGGAAAGAACAAATACCCCCCAAATGACCCCTTTTTTGAAAGTAGACATTCCAAGGTATTTAGTAAGAGGCATGGTGAGGTTTTTGATGTTGTAATTTTTTCCCACAATTCTTTGCAAAATGAATTATTTTTTTATTTTTTATCCACAAAATTGTCATTGTAATAGGTTATTTCTCTCACATGGCATGTGTATACCACAAATGACACCCCAAAATTAATTCTGCTACTCCTCCTGAGTATTATGATACCACATGTGTGGGACTTTTACACAGCCTGGCCATTTAGACAGGCCCAACATGCAGGGTGCGCCATCACGTGTTCTAGGAGCATAAATTACACATCTAACTAGTTGACTACCTAGTACACTTTTGAAGGACCTGGAGCACCAGGACAATGACACGTGACACTGATACGTGGCACTGATGACACGTGGCACTGATGACAGATGGCACTAATACGGGGCACTGATGACACGTGACACTGATGACAGATGGCACTAATATGTGGCACTGATGACAGATGGCACTTATACGTGGCACTGATATCACATGGCACTAATATGTGGCACTGATTAGAGATGGCACTAATACGTGGCACTGATGACACGTGACACTGATGACAGATAGCACTGATACGTGGCATTGATGACAGGTGACACTGATAACAGATGGCACGTGACACTGACAGGTGGCACTGATGTCATATGGCACTAATACGTGACACTGATGACAGATGGCACTAATATGTGGCACTGATGACAGATGGCAATATGTGGCACAGATGACATGTGGCACTATGTGGCACTGATGACATGTGGCACTGATGACAGGTGGCACTGGTAGATGACATTGGGGACAGATGGCACTGGCAGATGGCATTGGGGACAGATGGCACTGGCAGATGGCAGTGGGGACAGATGGCACATTTATTACGTTTTTTTTTTTTTTTCACTTACGGCCGCTGCAGCCATTCATCTCTCCCTCCTTACATGCTGTGTCTGTGTGAGGAGGGAGAGCGGCGCTGAGAGATGATCTCATATGTTTACATATGAGATCATCTCCCATTGGACACGCCGATCGCACTGTAAACGGCCGCTGTGATTGGCCGTTTACAGCGATCTGTGATTGGCTGTGTCCGAGGGACACAGCCAACACAGAATTTCCCTGCTGCTCGCTCGTGAGCGCGCACAGGGAAAGAGGAAAGGGGAGGACGTCATATGACGCCCTCCCGGGAATTGACATCCGCGCCGAGGCCGTCATTCGGCTATGGCCGGATGTCAAGTGGTTAAGGAATTTTAAACGTTTCCATTGCTATGGGGAGGTCCAGCAGCAGGAATGTTGCAGGATTATCCCCTAGGGCCTTACCTGTTATTGTTTCTATTGTTTCGGAGACCATCTCCCAGAACACTCTTATTTTTGGGCAACCCCAAAAAATATGTAAAATTGTCCCTTCTGCTCCATGATATCTCCAACATAAATCTGTTATTTGTGGGTATATCCGGTGTATTATGTTCGGGGTTCTATACCACCTTGATACAACTTTGTAACCACCCTCTTGATATCTGCTTGCCACTGATGCTCTATGGTTAAAAATGTATATTCTATTTATCTGTTCTTGAGAAAATGTTGTTTCAAGGTCTCTCTCCCACGCCTTCAGGAAAATTAATTCCTGAGGTGTCTCTTCCTCTATCAACATACTATAAAAATAGTACAATGAGTGTCTTAACCGCTCCCCTTTTAAACATATATTCTCAAAATCTGTTAATTGTCTCATTTTTACGTTTCTGTTTATTTTAGCTCTAATAAACGCTTCTAATTGTATCGCTCTATAAAAATCTAACTCTGGGGCAATTTCCTTCAAAATTTCTGTTTTTGTTAAGACCTTATTATTTTTTTCGTAAAATGAGTGATCCTGTTATATTGGAGATTTTTGAGGATAAAAGTTTGACGCCATTCCACGAGCGGGCGCAATTTTGAAGCAGGACATGTTGGGTATCAATTTACTCGGCGTAACATTATCTTTCACAATACAAAAAATAATTGGGTTAATTTTACTGTTGTCTTATTTTTTTATTCAAAAAAGTGATTTTTTTTTCCAAAAAAAGTGCACTTGTAAGACCGCTGCGCAAATACAGTGTGAAAAAAAGTATTGCAATGACCGCCATTTTTTTCTCTAGGGTGTTAGAAAAAAAACAATATATAATGTTTGGGGGTTCTAAGTAATTTTCTAGCAAAAAAATAATTTTTTAAACATGTAAACACCCAAAATCCAAAACAAGGCTGGTCCTTAAGTGATTAAGCGAAGAAAATGCTGGATTTTTTATGTTTTATGTCATTTATTTAGTATTAGGGCTCTTGCATGTAGGTCAGGTGAGCCTGATTAGCAAATTCCAAGTGTATTTCCTCCACATGGCGGCCCTGTCATTGACTTGAATGGCTGTGCACCGTTGTACTCATGTATATGGTGGCACTATCATAAACCCAAATATGGCATATGCTAAGAATAGAAAATGCTCTTGTGGTTATGATCCAATATATACATGAGGATGGCAGAGCACAGCCATTCATGTCAATGACATGCTGTACACTGCATCTGGGATGCCCAGGCAGCGCAAATACCCGGGGAATTATGCTAAATGGGTTCAGCCGACCCCTATTCAAGAGCCCTTTTTTGCACTGGATGACACTCAGACCTTCTGCAAGACTGTGCAATGTAAGGTTCGCCTACTGGTACCATTGAAGGGAGTATATATAATTATTTTATGTGAGGGAGATGTTTCATTAAAATAAACAGTTCTTTAATCATTATTTCTATGATAGGACTTGGATGCTATTAGGCTGGGAGCTATGTTTTATTATTTTTTTAATTTTAGGTAAAATAAATAAGATTTGTTGTTGTGTGCCCTATTACAAAAATGACATTTTTAAGCCTGGTGTAAAAAACACCATGGAACCTGCACCACTGTTCTTTTTAAGAAATGGTTGCCAACACAATGATCGTAGGTGATGGGAGCAACTATATTCCAATGTGAGAATCCTACAGACCCAAACCACAGAATACATCACAAATAAGTGTAATTGCAATAGATTATATTGCTATATACTGTATATTATGGTGCGTTATATTTTAATGAAAGCAGCAAGTCAGATCTTTTATTTCATACACAATGTACTGGAGAACATAAAAAAACAAAGAATTATGTAACTGGCAACTCAGGCAGTTTTTGTTTCAGATTCTTTGAGGCTGGTGCTATAAAAGCTGATACAAAATTAGCAATGAGCACAGCTGTAAAGGGGGAGAGGGACAAATGAAAGTGGTTATAAAGGTTCAAGGTTAATTACCTTCATGCATTCTATGCATGAATGTAAAAAACCTTCTGTGTGCAGCAGCCCCCCCCCCCCATACTTAACTGCGCCCCTATCTTGATCCAGCGATGTGCACTGGAGCCTTGGCACTCCAGGGACTCTCCCCCTCATTGACTGAGACAGCACCGGGAGCCATTGCCTCCCACTGCTGTCAATCACAACCAGTGAGCCAATGAGAAGTAAAAAGGGGGCGGGGTTGAGCCGCGGCTCGGGAGCGCGTGTGCTTGGGTGCCCCCACAGCAAGTTGTTTGCTCTGAGGGAACTTGGCAGGAGGAAGGGGCCAGGAGTGTCGGTGGGGGACACCAGAAGAGGAGATCTGGGGCTGCTCTGTGCAAAACTACTGCACAGAGCAGGTAAGTATAACATGTTTATTATTTGAAAAAAAAAAATTACCTTTAATAACACTTTAATGCCTAAGTTTATTTAAATATTTTATATATCAGAGCAAGGGACTGCACTGTAGTTTCACTTTAAAATAACAAACGTGTTATGCATACCTTCTCTGCTTAATCTTTTTGCACAGAGCAGACCCTATTCTACTCTCCTAGGGTCCCCCACTAGCACTCCAGCCTCCTCTATACGCTTCCTATGGGGGAACTTGTGTGTGCTCACTCCCGAGCTTCAATGTCAGTATCTATTGACACAGACACCGGAACTTGGCCCCATCCCCCGCTCTGAGCTTTTCACTGACATGTATGGTGTGAACAGGGTACAACAATTGTTTTCTGTGTGTCTAGTTCACACCATACTTGTGAGATGGTGTGCAGAAAAATACAGCAGAGTCTCTGTAGAGGTCGAGTCCCATCCACCAGGGATCAGAACAATAGCTTTACAATCAGTAAAGCTCATATTTCCTGCTAGAGAGCACTGTTGTGGAAAATTTTAGTAATGTATGTTGTCAGAAGCCCCCCAGTGTCGGTTTTGCTGTAATGCGCTCATGTGAGCGTATTCGCACATAAAGATGTTGGCGGAAGACCATTGGCTGCGGAAATCTTCCTGTGGACACTACAGACGTGTTTGCTGGTTTAAGGAAGCTCATTTGTGCCTCACCGGGAGACTGGCCACTTCCCGGTGACTGCATTAATGACTTCAAGCGAACATCTCTGTGTACATTGGAACTATAGCATAACGATATAAATATTATGGCCCACTGAGCCATGGCTTTATATCGTTCGTTGTCATTGAAAGCAGTTAGACGGTTTGGACATCACTGCTTTAGTCTATTTGAATGTATACATGTGTGTCGTTGGTTCTTTTGAAGGAAAACAATTGTCCCTGTATTGTATTGAATTTGTATTGTATGCCCTTATATGGTCATTCACATCCTGTGTGAATGAGATGAGGTCACAACCTTCTGTTTAGCTGTTGGAGGCAAACTTTTGAGGGTGTGGCTTTTGAATGGATTCGAAATAAAGGAGTTCGCTGAGCTGGGACAGGGGCAGTGATGCTGACTGACCATGCTGAGATGAGGCTGTAAGAATACTTACTTGTGATGGCTCTTATATGGGACTTAGAGGGGAAGCAGCTAGGCTGGAAAGGTGATGTATGGATGCTATGCTGAGATAACGATAGATGCATGGATGAAGGGGTTTGGGAGATAATGGAAGATCTAAAGGTAAGGCATTATATCATTAAGATGGAAATGGGTATTTATTTTAGAAACAGGAAAAATTGTCTGTTTGCTCTGCGGACAGCCGAATTTCGCTGACAGCACTAGCTCTAACTAATAAGGGAGTGGGTCGGGCTTCTGCAGAGAGACCACTGCTTGCTTAACACATATTGGGAACTGAGAGACTGGCTCCCCATCAGGCCTGCTTTTCTTTTGATTGACAGCAAAGAGCAGTAGATGGATTTGAATGCAGCTATTGGACTGAATAGCAGCTATGGATCTGCCTGTCGCTGTATGCTGTCAAAAGTAAAGCAGACCTGATGGGGAACTAGTCTCTCAGTTCCCCAACAGGGAACCAAAGGTATTTAGTTTTTTTTTAGGCGTTTGCCTACATCAGATCGCATGGTACAGTAGTACCATGCAATCCGGTTGCATTGCATACAGTACTTTTGGTGCGGTCCGGCGTAATTTTAGCTCATTGAAATGAACGGGCTGTAATCGCATTGCACCTGGATCGCATGTGAATCACACAGGAATGCACATCGCATTCCTGCACGATTCATGGTGTGAACCAGCTTGATCCTGTTCAGACCTTGCGTAGCAGGAATGTTCCTGCTTGCTGTTTTTAAAGTGCGATTTACAGGAGGAAAAGTGCGTCGGACATATGGCAGCCCATTCACTTCAATGGGTTGCCCTATGTGTGTTTATTGCCCCAAAGAAGCTCCTGCGCCTTTTTGGCCAACAAGCTTAGTGCAATTTTTAACCACGCATTTTGCCAGGACTGCAATGCGATTCTGATGTGTGACAATTTGGAATCACTGCAAATCTGCCAGCAATTTCAAATCGCTTTATGTGAATGGGGCTTTACATCCATGCGGTGAGTTAATGTGCAGTAAAACGCACATTTTACCATACGTTACCACAACCCCTACAGCTCTATGCAGTGCACTGTGGTGCCATTTATTCCTAATAGCATTCCATCACACAAATACAGTGTGGTGGGATGCCATTGCGTCAGAATTTTCCTGCAGATCCATATAATCTGGATTGGTGGGGAATAGCAGATTGAATAGCTGCGCACTGTTGTAATCGTGTATACAGCAGTGCTATTGTGAACACGAGTACGGTGTATGCAACAACAAAAAAAATGAAAATGTTCTAAATTCTGCATATGCCCATATGCTGGACTTGTGTTTATAACAGCACTTCTGTATATAGAAGTACAGCAGCGTACAGCCATTCATGCCCGCATGGAGGAAATACGCCGGCATTTATGCTGAACACACCCTGCCGGCATATGTGCAAGAGCCCCTAAACCTGGAGAATGAAGAATGTTCTTTTTTTCTTTTGTGTTTCCAATGCATTTTTAAATGAATAATAATTGTAATAGCTAAGATAATATATAACAACTGGAAATGGTTTTACGAAAAACTAAAGACCAGGGCCATTTCCAGGAATAGTAACTGAAATCCAAAATAATTTCTAGGAATAAAACCAGAAAACCAGATACAATTCCACCATAGGTGTGCGCACAGGGTGTGCCTAATCACCCCGTACAGTACTGAATCCCCCTGCTTCCCCCCTACAGTGCTGCCAGCTTCCCTCTCTCCCCCCAAGCTGCTACTGGGGTTGTGTCAGGATTGAGAGCGGGGGGAAGGGGCCGGTAAATATTTAATTTACCGGCCCCTTTCTTTTACGAATGAACACAGAGAGTGATCTGTACCGATCGCTCCTGTGTTCATTCTTAACTGAAGCATAGTAAACTATGACGCTTAACACAGAGCAATTCCTATTCCTTCACTGTCCAGTGCAGCTGAGCCTGAGAGAAAGTGACTTGGGAAAGAGAGACCTCAGGGGTCTGTTTAGACCCTTAATATTTCACCAAAACCCACCAATGGGGCTCCTAAGATAATTGTAAACAAATAATAAAAAAAAATACTGACACCAATCTCTGCTCTACTGACACTGTCCACTGCTCTGCTGATATACACACATGTATGTTTTTGCTCTGTGATACACCCTAATGCAAAAGGCTGTACACACCACTGATTTCACACACTGGAAATCAGGGGCATTTTCAGGAACAAAAACATCTGGAGAAAGTATATAAAACAAAGGACTGTCCTTGAAAATCAGAAATAGCTGACAACATCTGTACGTCATATTATACGGCATGAAATGAGTTAATACAGGAATCCGATTTCATCTGCAGTGCTTCATCCTCCAATCTTTTCCTCTTCATCTGTGCAGCTTTCCACTAAAGAGGTCACAGCATCCTATCTCCCAACTAGAAGAGGCAGAGTCATATTTATTATATATACAGCTGGAAATATAGGATTATTGACCTTAAATACAATACCTAATACCCAAAACCAGCTTTTATCAAACTTTTTACCCCTCAGGAACCTTTGAAATTATTTTCCGGTCCACAGGGTAGTCCCTGGTAAAAAGCGTCATACCTTTAACTCATAGTACATTAGTGTGATCAATAAGTTGACAAAAAAAGTAAGTAACGTTGTGTAGCACATTTGATACCCAGTGCAGATAATTTAGTTACCAATCCCCTACAAAACATTTTCAGAAATACTCTTCGGGAAAATAAATAACCAAAGAAAGGTAGAGCAGGCAATGATAACTGTGGTGTCCTCTAACATTAGTGTAGAAGTGTTTGATGTAAAAGTTGAAGAGTTCAACAAGTGACACGTTGAAGGTTCTGCACAGGGAAGCCTGAGGACTGTCCGATGTCAGAGTGTCCTGTGTGTGCTCAACTCTGTCACACCTCTTCTATCATCTACAGCATTGTACATGATATTCCTGGGAAAGCTGACCCCTCACCCCCCCCTCCATTCTCCATGTCCTGACCCCCCACCCCCTCCATTCTCCATGTCCTGACCCCTCACCCCCCTCCATTCTTCATGTCCTGACCCCTCACCTCCTCCATTCTCCATGTCCTGACCCCTCACCTCCCTCCATTCTCCATGTCCTGACCCCTCACCTCCCTCCAGTCAGGGGCAGTGATGCCATTTTCCTCTCCACAGAGAAGTGTCCTCCCATCTTGTCCAGGAATATAATGTACAATGCTGAAGCTTATAGAAGAGAAGAGGTGTGACAGAGGTGATCACACACAGGACACTCTGACATCTGACAGTCCTCAGCCATCTCTATGCAGAACCTTCAACGTGTCACTTGTTGCACCCAGAAGATTGCATGGACCTCCCTCCCCCTCCACTCATATCATTGCTCTACCTTCTCATATGCTCACACGCTCGGTATCTGGGAAGCATGGACATGGCTCATTGTTTGAACTATCAACTCATTCTGTACACAGAGGGAAAGTTCGATCCCAACCAGGAAAGAAAGTGAAACTGGATCCTGCCTAGATGTGTAAGAACAGCGGCTTCCAGCAGGGGGCGCTTAGGAGGGATCGCTGTTGGCATGCATGGAATGTTGAGCTTCCTGTCACCCTGTACTACACACTGTGTTCTGTCGAGAAAAGTCCTCACGGCGGATAATGACACCCCCCCCTGAAAATGCCTGCGCAGTACAGGGAGGGTCATTATCCGCCATGTCCTGACCCCTCACCTCCCTCCATGTCCTGACCCCTCACCCCCCCATGTCCTGACCCCTCACCACCTCCATGTCCTGACCCCTCACCTTCTCCATGTCCTGACTCCTCACCTCCTCCATTCTCTGTGTCCTGACCCCTCACCTCCTCCATTCTCCAAGTCCTGACCCCTCACCCCCTCCATTCTCCAAGTCCTGACCCCTCACCCCCTCCATTCTCCATGTCCTGACCCCTCACCTCCTCCATTCTCTATGTCCTGACCCCTCACCTCCCTCCATTCTCCATGTCCTGACCCCTCACCTCCCTCCATTCTCCATGTCCTGACCCCTCACCCCCTCCATTCTCCATGTCCTGACCCCTCACCTCCTCTATTCTCTATGTCCTGACCCCTCACCTCCCTCCATTCTCCATGTCCTGACCCTTCACCTCCCTCCATTCTCCATGTCCTGACCCCTCACCTCCCTCCAGTCAGGGGCAGTGATGCCATTTTCCTCTCCACAGAGAAGTGTCCTCCCATCTTGTCCAGGAATACAATGTATAATGCTGAAGCTTATAGAAGAGAAGAGGATCCTGCCGAGGACCACTAGATGTGTAAGAGCAGCGGCTTCCAGCAGGTGGGGCTTAGGAGGGATCGCTGTTGGCATGCATGGAATGTTGAACTTCCTGTCACCCTGTACTACACACTGTGTTCTGCCGAGAAAAGTCCTCACGGCGGATAATGCCCCCCCCCCCCCGAAAATGCCTGCGCAGCACAGGGGGGGTCATTATCCGCCGGGGGGACCTTTTTCGGCAGGACACCGGCAGCCAATTGAAATCCAGGAGAGTGTCTCCCCCACGTTTGGCAAGCAACAGCTCTTAAGCCCCATACACACGGTCGGATTTTCCGATGGATTCTGTCCTATCAGACAATGTTGTCGGAAATTCCGACCGTGTGTAGGCACCATCGGACAGTTTCCATCGGATTGTCCGACGGACAAAGTCCTATCTCCTGCTGGATAGATTTTTTGACAACAAAGTCCGATCACACCAAATCCGATCGTGTGTAGCGAATTCCGACGGACAAAGTGCTACGCATGCTCAGATCACATTACAAGACCAAAGCTATTGGCTACTAGCCTCTACGTAGTCCCGTCATAGGCAACAAACGTCACCACGTTCAGAATGATCGGATTTTCCGACAACTTTGTCCGACCGTGTGTACGCAAAACCAACATCGGACAAAGCACGACGGACATGATCCGACGGACCTGGTCCTCGGATAATCCGAGCGTGTGTATGGGGCTTTAGGCTGCATTCACACCTGAGCGTTTTGTAGCTTGAAGCCTGAAGCTACAAAACGCTAGAGGGGAAAAAATACATTATTCTCTATGGAGATGGTTCACATCTCCACTCCAAAACGCCTGAAGCCCTACTCCTGAAGCTCAAACAAGTTCCGAATCGGGCAGATTTGGGCGTTTTTATTCTTTTTACATTGGTGACCTTTTGCTCTGCACAAAATTTGCGGCAAATCGCGGTAAAAAACGCTGTGAATCGCGGTAAAAAACGCTGCAAATCGCGGTAAAAAACGCTGCAAAAAACGCCGCAATTCGCGCGATTTTCTGCCTGAAAAGCTACGCTCAGGTGTGAATGCAGCCTTAGCGCTGTCAGGAGCCAGCAGGGAGGGCTCTACCAGGAAGGCATTATGAATCGATCACAGCACAATCGCTAGGTGTTTTTGCATTGGGAAATTGCAGCCGCGTGATTGGTTGAGGGCGGGGCATTGTGACGTCACTGTAAGGCGCAGCAGTCGGGAGGTGGTATATGTGCTGCTCTGTGTGTATAGCCGTCATTACTTATCAGGACTTTGTAGAGAGAAGGTGTTTATTACATTGTCTCTTCGTAATATTGCAGATAGCTTAATATTAGTTTATTCTAACGAGGAAAAACTCAACCTAAGACTAAGAGAGAATATTCTCAGTGAAGTTTTATTTTAAAATCTGAATATTTTGCTTACAATTGCAAAAATAACATTCAGAAGAATGGAGAACAGAGAATGCATGCAGTGTGTGAGGGAGGAGAGAGCTGAGCAAAGCAGAAGGCAGCAATGGAGGGGAGAGGAGGATGCTGCCTTCATCAGTTGTCAGAGGGGCCTGGCAGCAGAGAGGGACAGGGAAAGGAAGGAGCAATGGAGGAGAGAGGAGAATGCTGCCTACTTCCGACATTTAAAGGAGATGGCAGAGGAGGAGGAGAGGAAAGGAGAAAAGGATAGAAAGAGGAAGGAGCAAAGGAGGAAAGAAAATAATGCTGCCTACATAAATGATCTAAGGGAGCAGACAGCAAAGCGGGAGAGGGTAAAACAGATTCAGGAGCAAAGGAGAAGAGAGGAGAATGCTGCCTACCTCAAACATTTGAAGGAGATGGCAGCGGAGGAGGAGAGGAAAATAGAAAAAGACAGAAAGTTGAAGGAGCAGAGGAGGAAAGAAGCTAATGCTGCCTACATAAATAATCTAAAGGAGCAGACAGCAAAACGGGAGAGGGACAGACAGATTCAGGAGCAAATGAGAAGAGAGGAGAACAGAGCATACCTCAAACATTTGAAGAATATGGCTGCGAAGGAGGAGAGGCGAAAAGATGAGGAGAGACAGATTCAGGAGCAAAGGAGAAGAGAGGAGAACGCAGCATACATCAGTCATCTGAAGGATGTGGCTGCGAAGGAGGAGAGGAGAAAAGATGAGGAGAGACAGATTCAGGAGCAAAGGAGAAGAGAGGAGAATGCAGCATACATCAGTCATCTGCAGGATATGGCTGCGAAGGAGGAGAGGGGAAAAGATGAGGAGAGACAGATTCAGGAGCAAAGAGAGGAGAACGCAGCATACACCAGTCATCTGAAGGATATGGCTGCGAAGGAGGAGAGGAGAAAAGATGAGGAGAGTCAGGAAAGGGAGCCTGAGGATAGGAAGGGAGAGGAGAGAGAAGAAATGACAACAAACTTAAACACAAGGGAAGCAGATTGGGAGAGAAGTGTGGAGAAAGGGAAAAAAAGGGAGGAGGAGAAGAGGGAAGGTAAGAGGAAGGTAGGATTTCTGGCCAAATTATGTGCAATGACAGCAGATTGCATGAGGAGAAGAAAGCAGAAAGGGAAGGAAGGAGAGGGAAAGAAAGGATTTCTAGCCAAATTACAGGCGATAAGAGCAGATTGGAAGAGGAGAAGAGAGGAGAAAAGGATTGAGAAGGATCGGAGGAAGAGAGAGAACCAGCTAAACACTTTGATAAGTAAAGTAAAGGTGCTGAAAGAAGAGAGGCAGAGGGAAATCGAGGACAATAAGATAGCAGATGAGAGAAAAATGGCGGAGAGGGTTGCTTTTCAACTCAAATTAGATGCAATGAGAGCAGAGTGGGAGAGAAATATTGAAGAAAATAGAAGGATAGAGGAGGAGAGATGGAGAGACCAGGAGAAAAACAGAGAGGAGAGGAGAGCAATGATAATAAAATTCCAGTCAGATGTGGAGAGCAGAAGAGAGGAGGAGAGGGATAGATTTAGAGTAGCAGAGGAAGAGGCAAGCAAAAATTGGAGAAGGCTTAAAGAGAATGCAGGCGTGATTAAGGTACTGAAAGAAGAGAGGGTAGCAGAGGAGGAAGCAAGTGAGTGCAACGTAAATGCATTGATAAGTAAAGTAAAGGCAATCATTGAAGAGAGGCAGAGGGAAATAATATTAGAGAGGAGGGCGTTTCAACTCAATTTAGAGGGAATGAGAGCAGAGTGGGAGAAAAATATAGAAGAAGATAGAAGAGGATAGATGGAGAGGCCAGGAGAAAAACAGAGGAGAGGAGAGCAACGATAACCAAATTCCAGTCTGATGTGGTGAGCAGAAGGTAAGAGGAGAGGGATAGATTGGGGGTAAGAGAGGGCAGGATGGGGGGAGTAGAGGTGTGAGGACAGGGTAGGGGGTTAAGTGAGGGCAGGGAGGAGTAGAGGGCTAAGTCAGGGCAGGGTAGTTGAGGGTGTGGTGGGAGGGCAGAGGGCCAGTGCAGGTGGTGCTTGGAGGTTGTATATGTGCTAGGGGGTTGTATATGTGCTAGGGGGTTTGATATGTGCTAGGGGGTTGGATATGTGCTGGGGGTGCTTTGAGAGGGCAGAGGGCTAGCACAAGGGGGGTAGGAGGGTTAGATATGTGCTGGGGGTGCTTTGAGAGGACTAGTGCAAGGGGAGGGTATGGGGGTTAGATATGTGCTGGGGGTGCTTTGGGAGAGAAGAGGGCTTGTGCTAGAAGGGGTTAAGTCAAGGCAGGAAGAGGGCAGGATGGGGGGGGGGAGTAGAGGTGTGAGGACAGGGTAGGGGGTTAAGTGAGGGCAGGGAGGAGTAGAGGGCTAAGTCAGGGCAGGGTAGTTGAGGGTGTGGTGGGCCAGTGCAGGTGGTGCTTGGAGGTTGTATATGTGCTAGGGGGTTGGATATGTGCTAGGGGGTTGGATATGTGCTAAGGGGCTGGATATGTGCTAAGGGGGGTCAGATATGTGCTGGGGGTGCTTTGAGAGGGCAGAGGGCTAGCACAAGGGGGGGTGTAGGAGGGTTAGATATTTGCTAGAAGGGGTTAAGTCAAGGCAGGAAGAGGGCAGGATGGGGGGGAGTAGAGGTGTGAGGACAGGGTAGGGGGGTAAGTGAGGGCAGGGAGGAGTGGAGGGCTAAGTGAGGGCAGGGTAGTGCGCAGGGGGGGGGGGGGTAGGAGGGTTAGATATGTTCTGGGGGTGCTTTGAGAGGACTAGTGCAAGGGGAGGGTACAGGGTTAGATATGTGCTGGGGGTGCTTTGGGAGAGGAGATGGCTTGTGCTAGAAGGGGTTAAGTCAAGGCAGGAAGAGATCGTCACAGCCGGTGCTATGGCCCACCTTCTCAACGCAAATGCAGTGAGCCGGCTGCATGAGAGGTATTTTCCGTATGTCCTCCCTGGTACCCCTACCCAAAGAACACCCCAAAGAAGATGTCGCGTCTTGCAGAAAACGCGGATTTAGGCGTGACACGCGCTTTTATTGTCCCTCCTGTCCTGACCTGTCTCTGCATCGGTGACTGTTTCAAACGCTACCACACACTAGTGGAGTATTAGCGTATGGTACAGCACTACACAGTCCTAGGGCACACTGACACAGGGTCTCGAAAGATGTGATGGCCATCACATTATCTGCAACGTTCAGTTTACTGTTTTTTTACAGTTTTTAGAAAAGTGAAAAAAAAAAACCACAAAAACACAAAAAAATATAAAATAAAAAAGAAAATGACTTCAGCGCTGTCGGATGTGATTTCACCACCACAGTTTAAAAAAAGAGCCTATATGCCGAAGCATGGGGGGCAGGGGTGGAGGAGCGATTTGCTCCTAACATTAGGGACCGATTGCCCCCATGCTTGGGCATATATTTTTTAGGCACAGATTGCGTTAAAAAAAATATTTTTTACAACCAGGTTGGTTTTTTATTATAGTGGAAAAAGCTGCAGCACTGATTTATTTATCTTGACAGCAACAGCGTTTGCTCCCACGATACTTAAATCAGCGACTACAGCACTGTAAAGGGCGGTACAACAAGCAGTAGAACAATTTGTCATAAATACATACAAGTGCATAATACAGAGCAGAGAATTAATAGTAGAACAGTGGGTAGGTAACCATCTCTACATTTCCCTTACAACATGACATTCGGGTGTGTTATAACCGGGACGAGGGGGGGGGAAGGGGTGGCCCCAGCCGCCCATACCCAGTTCCCAGATCCAAGGGGGAGGAGAGCCTCCCCGCAGGGGCGGTTCAAACTTGTTCTATCCAGGGTAGCCACACACGGTCAAACTTCAGTGGGCATCCCCTGCTGGCATATGTCAATCTATACATGGGAAGGACTGCATTGACCATGGTATCCCAGGAGGCCACTGAGGGGGGGGAAGACGATGTCCACTTCACTAGAATTGCCTTCTTAGCATAGAATACTAGTAGGGAAATCAGTATCTTTGTATACCTGGGTCTTTGGTCGTCCTCATGGATGCCCAGCAGCGCCAGTTCAGGCGAGGCAGGTAAGGTGAGTTGCAGTCTCGTATTAATACAGTCAAAAACTCTGGACCAGTACCTTTGGAGACGGGGACAGGACCAGAACATATGTAGAAATGACCCATCATTGGATTGACACTTAGGGCAGTCCGGGGATCTGAGGGGGAAGATTCTGTGCAGTCTCTGTGGCGTGTAGTATACCCGATGCAGGAATTTAGTGTGAATTAGTTTATCCTTAGAGGAAATAAGAACCTTAGCTCCCTCCTCAAAGCATTCTTCCCAGGTTTCCCTATCCAGGCTGGGAATATCATTCCGCCACCTAACCCAGAGGGCTTCCATCTTGGACGAATCAACCCCCAGCAGAACGAAATACAAGGAAGATAAGGTTTTCTTAAGCCCCTCCTGTGACAATACTTCCTCTACGGGGTCCACTGCCAGGGTGATTCCCCCCTGAAATTGTGCCCTAGCTGCGTGTCTTAATTGGTAGTATCGGAACAGTATATTACTCGGGATGCCATGCTCGGTCACCATGTCTTGGAATGTTAACACAGCCCCATCCCTAACGATATCCCGGAGGGTCATGACCCCATATCCAGCCCATATCTGCGAGTCTGGTATCATTCTAAAGTGGGGAAGCAATGAGTTCTCCCAGAGTGGCATATTGGGTGAGTATTGTTGGGGACGAAGAAACCTTTTCCTCGCCATCATCCAGACTCTTAGGGTTGTCTTAGTAGGGTCAGGTAGGGGAGAGTGCCCCCCCGAGCCTCTGTGCACTACGTTACCCAACTTCTGGAGGGAGCCTAGTATTGCCGCCTCTAGGCAGACGGCCGCATTTGATTTAGATTGGGTAAACCACCACTGCACCGTGACCAGCACCGCCGCCCAGTAGTACACCTGCAGGTTGGGCAATGCGAGACCTCCACAGCGGGCTGGTAGCTGCAGCGTTGATCTGGCCAGTCGAGGAGTGGCACCTCTCCAGAGGAACGACCCAATATGTGTCTCCAGGTCCTTAAAAAAGGATACAGGGATCCACACGGGGGAGTTGCGGAACACATAAGTAAACCGGGGTAGGTAAAGCATTTTAAGGACATTAATACGGCCCATTAGGTTAAGTGGTAAGTCTCTCCATTTAGAGCAATGCTCTTTTAGTCGTGTAACTATGGGCTGGAGATTCAAGCGACCAAAGTCCCGGAGGTCCCTGGTCACTACAATGCCTAGGTATTTGAACTCCTCTACCCAGAGCAAGGGGGAGTTTGGCCGAAGCTCTCGGGGGTGCGGATCCAGCGGGAAGAGTACAGACTTGGACCAGTTGATCCGGATCCCCGAAAACCTGCCAAATACGTCAAAAACCCTCAGCGCCTCCTGAAGGGAGGCACCTGCGTCCTGTAAATACAGCAGCGCATCGTCTGCATATAGTGAGATTTTCTCCTCCAGAGGGCCAATCCTCAACCCCCTAATCTCCCCATCCCCACGAATGAGAATGGCCAGAGGCTCGAGCGCCAAGGCAAAGAGGCTGGGTGACAAGGGGCACCCCTGCCTCGTGCCCCTCCGGAGGAGAAAATAGTCTGAGAGAGTACTGTTGACACGTACCCTGGCCCTAGGAGACTTGTACAGCAGGCCCAACCATCGCAGAAAGTTGGGACCGAACCCAAATCTCTTTAGTACCTCCCAGAGAAAGGTCCACTCCACAGAGTCAAACGCCTTCTCTGCGTCCAGAGAGGCGATGACCCTGTGGCCTCCATTGTCGTGGGCAGTGGTCAAATTGAGAAACAACCTCCTAATATTGATGTCGGTGCCCTTCCCCGGCATGAAGCCCGTTTGATCTTGGTGAATCAAATCCTCCATAACAGTCGTCATCCGCTGGGCCAAGATCTTGGCCAGCAGCTTGGCATCAGCGTTTATTAAGGAGATGGGCCTGTATGAGGCGCAGTTTTCCGGGTCCTTACCGGGTTTGGGCACCAGCACCACTACCGCCTCTGCCATGGAGTCAGGTAGTGACTCCATAGATGAGAATTGTTTAAATAGTGCGACCATCTTGGGGGCCAGTAGTTCCTGGTGTACTGAGTAAAATTCTATCGGGAGTCCATCGGGTCCCGGGGACTTGCCTGCCTGCATACAACTCAGGGCCTTCTGTACCTCTTCCAAAGTGATCTCCCCCTCCAGAGCCACGCGCTTAGCCGGGTCTAGAGTAGGAAATCGTACCAGGTCAAGATATCTAGACAATTCCCCCGTAGAATACTCCGCCTTAGAGGAGTATAACTCCTGGAAGAAATTTAGAAATTTGTTCCCAATGGCTTCCTGGGTGGTCAGGAGGGACCCATCTGGTTCCCGCAGCCGGCCAATATGTGTGGTTGCAAATTGTCCCTTGGCTAACCAGGCAAGAAGCCTCCCATTCTTGTCCCCAAACTCAAACACCCTCTGGGCACTGTCTAGCATTGACTTTTTGGTAAGATCAACCCTGAGCAATGACAGCCTGCTTAAAGTGAATTGCCATGAAGCATAGTTACTTGGGCTGGGATCACCGACATATGTACGCTCCCCCTCCTGGGCCTGCGATTCGAGTAGCTGGAGAGACTGCACAGAACTCCTCTTCTTGTCACGTATGCGTCTAATGTATTCCCCTCTTACCCAGGCCTTAAAAGCATCCCAGGTGACCAATGGACTAGTGGAGTCCGTGTTGTGTACCCAAAAATTATATAGTCCCTCGGGAATTTCCTCTTGAATGTCTGGCTCCATTATCCAAAATCTGGAGAGCCTCCACAATCCCCGACCCCCACCTGCCGCCGCACACACCGTGACTAGGATAGGAGCATGATCCGAAATACCACGGGGGAGGATCTCCGCAGAGACCGTCTCCCGTAGCAGTCCTGGAGAAGCAAAGGCCATGTCCAATCTGGACAGTGAACGGTAGGTGGTCGACAGGCACGTGAACTGGGAGTCGGAGGGGTGAAAGTGCCTCCAAAGATCAGTCATACCAAAGGAGGCCGCCCACCGCGACAACCCATTGCACTGGGTGGCCGCCGCGCGCAACCTATCCCTGTCATTATCCATGACCAGATTAAAATCCCCCACCAGCAGAACCCTATCCACATTATACTGTGCAGACATGGACATAAGCGAATGTAGAAGTGCAGGGTCCGCTGGAGGGGGTAAATACAGACCAATTATCACATAGGGGAACCCCGCCATCAGGGCATGCATGAGGACGTATCTCCCATATGGGTCAATCTTAAGAGTTAATATAGTAAAGTCCAGGGACTTGTGAACCAACACACTTACTCCTCTGGCATAGTTAGAGTAGGTGGCATGGTAGTGCGCACCCACCCAGGCCCTTTTTAATGCTAGAATCTTGGATCCGAGCAGGTGTGTTTCCTGAAGGATGCAGATTTTGGGGCGATGTTGTTGCAAAAATTTAAAAACCAGTGAGCGTTTTATAGGTGAGTTAAGACCCCTGACATTCCATGATAGTACTGTAAAGTTAGCCATATTCCATGTGCAGCCATAAATTACTAGTTCTAACTCCCCCAGACACTTCCCAGAGCCATCTGTGAGCACCATCCCCCAATCTCCGCCAGGCCAAGGTCACCAGCAGCATAGGGAAATCGGGGGGTGGCACACCGTTATTCAGCCACCTGTTGCATATTGACAGTATATTCAGAAAAAAACCAACCTCTGAACAGAAAAAAGAAAAACTAAACATCAAAAAAACACTGAGGACAGCAACGGCCATCCAACCCCCCCCCCCCCCACCCCGTGCCACTCCTAACCGTGGAGGGCACATGAGTCCCAGAACAATTGAACCCAGTTCAATCAAGCGATCAAATGATCAAGGGGCGTGTGCCCGATCTAAACTTCTTATTGAAGTAACGGTCCATTTTGCAGAGATGCTGGACCAGCACTATGCGATATCTATCAGGGTAGAGCCCAACTAGGGCCCGCCAAAATTCAAAAATCAACAGTCAAGAGAGGGCAGTTACCCAGCAAAGGAAAAATAATAAATCAAATAAAGGTGCCGACACCTAGGGTGTCTGTTCCAGTGGCAACTGTCACATAGGTGTGGGCGAGGGTATGGGGCACCCATATGCAGGGGTCACCATGTCAGCAGGGCTTGGCAAGGCCTAAACAGGGAGCAACATGTCAAGTGCAACCCAGGGCGTAAGTCCATGTTCCAGCAGCGGCCATACCCCATACCTCTATCAGTAGGAAAACATCACCGATTCTCCCTGGTCCGAAGCCCAGCCGGGCCATCGGGGAAGCAGAGTACATCTTACGGTGGTAGGGTCTCCATCCAGGCCTTCGCGTCCTTCGGGTTGGTGAAGATCCGGACTGTTTCTCCATCTACCACGCGGAGCTTGGCAGGAAACAAGATGCTATACCGGATTCCTTTAGTGCGGAGTGCAGCCTTCACTGTGTCGAACGACCGACGTTGTTTTTGGGTTTCCATAGTGTAATCCGGAAACAGCATCAGTCTAGTGTTGCGATAGGGGACTTCTCCAGCCACCCGGGATGCCCGCAGCAGCTCGTCTCTATCCCTGAAATTGAGCAGTCTTAGGATGAAGGTGCGCGGCGGGGCCCCCTCCGGCCCTGGTCTCGGCGGGACCCGGTGGGCCCTTTCAACCGTGAAATGTGGTGACAGCTGCGCCGCAGGGAGGACCATTCTCAGCAGGTCCTCCGCGAATAACGAGGGGTTCCTCCCTTCAGCACCCTCCGGCAGACCCACGATTCGGAGGTTGTTCCTCCTACTTCTATTTTCGGCGTCTTCCGCACGATATTCCAGCGCCTTAACTTTCATCTGTAAGGTTCGGATGGCCGCCTCGTGGTCTGTTACCGCGTCTTCTGCGCCGCTGACTCTCTGCTCCACCGAAGTGATCCGGGAGCGGATCTTTTCGAGGTCCTGTCTCATCAGGCCCACATCAAGTTGGACGGCTTCGATTTTGTTGGTAAGGGTCGATTGGCAGAGGGTAATGGCAGCCATCACCTCAGGGATACCAGGGGGAGCGGCGTCTTCTTGGTCTGTTTGGGACGCCATATTGCTGAGGCGCGGGAGTGAAGGCCCCGGGGACAGGGCCGGAGTGACTTCTGCTTCTACTTGCGGGGGAAACTTAAGTTTCTTGGCCTTTTGCGGGCCACTGGAACTCCTAGACGGCATACAAAGGTGTTTGGGAGGTAGATTGCAGCAATAAATCGCAGTTTTCGGATGATTTGTCGGGTTCTCGTCCAGCAGAGCTCTGAGACACGTCCGCTCAGTTCAGCATCTCGGCCACGCCCCCTGAAGGGCGGTATTCTAATGGTGGGCATACCCACCGATCAATCTCTTTTTTTCGTTAATGACATCACCTATTGTAGTTAGTTTAGTTTTTTGCTCCTGAAAATGAAAAGCATAATGGGCTAGTATGCGTTGCATACTAGCCCATTATACCACACTTACCTGCAAATGAAGGCCACGCTGTCCTCTGAGTAGGCCGCGTCTATCTTTGCCCCTCTTCCTTCTGGGGCCACGGACTCTGGCTCTGTGACTGGCCGGAGTCGCGTGACGTCACTCCCACACATGCGCGCGGGAGCCGTCAGTCACAGCACACGCTGGGGAAAGAAACGGCGCAGTGATCCGTTTCTTCACAGCGCATGCACCGATGATGACATCGGTGCACTACAAGTGTAATATCTCCTAAACGGCGCACGTTTATCCATGCATCCTGTATTACAGGCCCCCACTGGGCTGAAGTATGCTATAAGCAAGTCAGTCATTTGCATTTTGCAGAGTAGAGTAGGAACTGACCAGAGAGGGATTACTTTGACGCAGTTGGTCAGCTTAAACATGTATTGCAATATATGTGAACCAAAAATCCCTGTTTTTATGTAGAGTTTCTTAGAAATGTGTAATGATGTCAAGGGTAAGGGTGTCTAGCAGGGTGCAGAGAGGTGATTCAGATTTTGAGACTGGAAAGAGGGCTATATGCTGCCTAAGATGCAAATCCTTGACACATTTCACCACATAAAGTGGATTTCTTGTTAGGACGTGTACTATTCTAACAATAGACTGTAATACAACAAATCCCTATGACAGTGATTTACAACTTCTACAGAGATGAGCCAGGTATGGCACATGCATACTTACACTGGTCCAAGATGGACCGACATACAGCGCCTTGAAAAAGTATTCATACCCCATGAAATTTTCCACATTTTGTCATGTTACAACTAAAAACGTAAATGTATTTTATTGGGGGTTTATGTGATAGACCAACACAAAGTGGCACATAATTGTGAAGTGGATAGAAAATGATGAATGGTTTTCATATATTTTTCCAAATATTAATAATCTGAAAAGTGTAGCGTGCATTTGTATTCAGCTCCCTTTAATCTGATATCCCTAACTAAAATCTAGTAGATCCAATTGCTTTTAGAAGTCAACCAATTAGTGTCCACCTGTGTGTAATTTTCTTTTTTTTTTAAATATCTTTTTATTGATTTATAATGAGCAGAACAAAAAACAAACGGTTAAACATACATTGGTCTTACATGGCAACAGTGTGATCCCTGCGGGGACCTCATTTTAGTTATGTCATACATAGAGAGCAGGCATATATCATAGATTGTGGTTGTTTGTACATCAGCACAGTTCCCTGGGTCACTAGATACTGTAGCTAACATTTGTATATGATGGAATAACGTCTGATATATTCGTTGTACACAGTTGGCACCCACTTTAGAGCTATTTTGTGCAGGTTCTACTAAGAGACCTCCGAAGCAGAGGAGGGATCCGCCAACCATTTAGACCAGACTTTGTCATACTTGTTGGGGCAGCCTCTATTGGCGTATGTGTCTTTATACAGAGGTAGGCTATTGTTGATGAGTTGTTTCCACAGAGAGAGAGGAGGAGGGGTTGGTTTGCACCAACTAAGAGCTATGGCTTTGCGGGCATAAAACAGTAGGAGTCCAACAAGCGTGCGTCCCGCCACCGTAGGGATTAGTTGCTTAATCAGGCCTAGTATGCAGATTGCCATTGATGGTTGTAGTGGCACAGAGGTAATTTGCGTGATGAAGTCTAGAATCTCCTTCTAGTAACTGGTAATTGCTGGGCAGGTCCAGAAGATATGGATGAAGTCCCCAGGAATCACACCACATCTCCAACACCCGGGAGGGGAGTCAGGGTTCATTTTGTGTAATCTGTGCAGTGATGTAAGTAACTGAGTTAAAATAAACTGAGTTACCTAACGCAGTTACTTTAGAGGGTAACTAGTAATCTAACTGATTACTTTTCCCCTCATGGTAACTCAGTTCCCATTACTTTGGCTTAGTTACCCCAATTACATCTACCGCCACTAGATGGCAGTAGTGTAATTCCAGTGTCCTGCCGAAAAAGTCCCCCCGCCGGATAAGGACCCCCTGTACTGCGCAGGCGCAGGGCTTGCGCAGTACGAAGGACTACGGAGCTTCCGAAAATTGCCGAACCTAAACAGATCTGAGTGAACTCTACACCTCGCAGGTGCAGTTAACATGTATCTGTACGAGGCGATGCCGCACGCTCCTGATGCTCGTGCTACTCTGCAAGGGGCATCTATCGTGTAAGTAAGAGGCGGGTCTAGTATTACTGTAACCAAGGGGCACATTTATTATTATTGTTATATATCGAGCTCTGCCCATTAATTTAACATTCGTCCTCTTCTGTAGCCATCCGCCCCTTACACGATATAATAATAATAATAGACCCGCCCCTTGATTACACACTATAACAGATCTGCCCCTTGGTTAGAGTAATAATAGGGCAGCCCATTGGTTACACGATATATAACAATAATAATAAATGCGCCCCTTGGTTACAGTAATACTAGACCCGCCCCTTAGTTACACGTATAGAATATTTGAAAAAAAAGTCAGTTACTTTGCTGCGTAACTAATTACTTTTCCAATGTAGTAACTGAGTTACTAACGCAATTACTTTTTGGGAGAAGTAATTTGTAACTTAACTAATTACTTTTTTAAAGTAAGATGACCAACACTGAATCTGTGAGGGGTAAAGTATGCCTGGTAAACTATCTTGAATTGGATCAGGCAGTCTCTCAGAGAGACCAGGGAGTTAAAAGGGAAATCCCATATGTCGTCCCACCACCTGTGTGTAATTTAATCTCAGTATAAATCCAGCTGTTCTGTGAAGCCTCTCTAACTGTTCTGTAAAGGTAACAAACAGCATCGTGAAGGCCAAGGAACACACCAGACAGGTCAGAGATAAAGTGGAGAAGTTTAAAACAGGGTTAGGTTATAAAAAAATATTCCAAGCTTTGAACTTCTAACGGAGCACTGTTCAATCCATCATCCGAAAATGAAAAGCGTATGGCACGACTGCAAACCTACGAAGACATGGCCGTCCACCTAAACTGACAGGCCGGGCAAAGAGAGCATTAATCAGAGGGGCAGCCAAGTGGCCCATGGTAACTCTGGAGGAACTTCTGAGATCCACAGCTCAGGTGGGAGAATCTGTCCACAGGACAACTATTAAGCCCCATACACACGGTAGGATTTTCCGATGGATTCTGTCCTATCCTACAATGTTGTCGGAAAATCAGACCGTGTGTAGGCACCATCGGACAGTTTCCATCAGATTGTCTGACGGACAAAGTCCTATCTCCTGCTGGATAGATTTTTGGACAACAAGGTCCGATCACACCAAATCCTATCGTGTGTATGGTAGTCCGACCGGACAAAGTGCTACGCATGCTCAGATCACATTACAAGACCAAAGCTATTGGCTACTAGCCTCTACGTAGTCCCGTCGTAGGCAACAAGCGTCACCACGTTCAGAATGATCGGATTTTCCGACAACTTTGTCCGACCGTGTGTACGCAAAACCAACATCAGACAAAGTATGACGGACATGGTCTGACGGACCTGGTCCTCGGATAATCCGCGCGTGTGTATGGGGCTTTAGTCGTGCACTCCACAAATCTGGCCTTTATGGAAGAGTGTCAAGAAGAAAGCCATAAGTTCTGTTTGCAGTTTGCGAGAAGCTATGTGAGGGACACAGCAAACACAATTATAGGTAAAGTTGATCCAGGGAAAATTCGATTGCCTCTTGAGGGATCAGGAAGGATTTTTTTTCCTGCTGGAGCAAATTGGACCATGCTTTGCTGTTTTTTTTTGCCTTCCGCTGGATCAACTGTGGGTACAGGATTGTAAAAAAATGTGTTTTCACTTTTATTGGTTTAACTAGATGGACTTGTGTTTTTTTTTTTTTTTACTGGACTAAATATGTAACTGTGTAATTTAGTATAAGGCTCTTGCAGATGGGTCGGGTGAGCCTGTTCAGAAAATTTGGAGTGTATTTCCTCCACCTGGGCAGCCCAGATGCAGTATCCAGTCTGTCATTGACATGAATAGCTTTGTGCTGCTGTACTCATGTATGTGATGGCACTATTATAAACACAAGTATGGCATATGCCAAGAATAGAAAATGTTCTATTTTTTGCAAATGCCGTACTTATGTTTATGATCGCATTGCCATATAGAGTACAGTACAGTAAGATAAAGCTAAGCTATAGGTATTGATCTAAGTTGATCTACTGTCAGTTTGCAGTGCGATATGCAAGCAGAAATGGGGGTGTCATTAACATTGTATGACACTCCCCAGCAGTTTGCATATGGCAGTGTGAACTGCTGTGCGAGTCGGATGCGATGTGGGAACCTGCAGTGGATTCGCAGGGTTCCCGCATCGCACCAGTGTGAACCGAGCCTCAAAGCATACAGCATACAAATTTCACCTGACTGCTCCCACCAAGGCTGCGAATCCACTGCGGGTTCCCACATCGCATCCGACTCACACGGCAGTTCACACTGCCATATGCGAACTGCTGGGGAGTGTCATACAATGTTAACGACACCACCATTTCAGCTCGCATATCACACTGCGAACTGACAGTTAGGACATGAATCGGATCTCATAGGTGTGAACACCCATGTGATTCTGGTGCGGACCAATAAAAGGGTCCTGTGCGAGTTTGGTCCAAATGTGATGCGATTTTAGCCATACAGTTTGTATGGCTGAAATTGCATCGCACAGACATCGCATGTGATCTGAACAGCAATGTGGTGCGAATTACAGGAATGCGGAGTGTACAGTGGTGGGTAGTACATGCAGGATAGTGGACAGTGTCAGATTATTTTTTTATTTTACAATAAAAAAAAAAAAATTCAAAAGTTTTTTTGGGACCAGTGGATTGTTTTTATTTTTATAAATGTTTACAATTAAATTTTTTTAATTATTTCTTTTTACAATAAATTTTTGTACTATTCTAACAATGATGGGAGGGTGGGGTTTTATTTTTTAAATATATTTTTTCACAGTGCTTTTGGGAAAGGGGGTGGTCGGTGTCAGTGGGGCAGTGGACGGTGTCAGTGGACGGTGTCAGTGGGGTAGTGGTTGGTGTTAGTGGACGGTGTCAGTGGACGGTGTCAGTGGGGTAGTGGTTGGTGTCAGTGGACGGTGTCAGTGGGGTAGTGGTCGGTGTCAGTGGGGTAGTTGGTGTCAGTGGACGGTGTCAGTGGGGTAGTGGTCGGTGTTAGTGGATGGTGTCAGTGGGGTAGTGGTCGGTGTCAGTGATCGGTGTCAGTGGGGTAGTAGTTGGTGTCAGTGGACAGTGTCAGTGGGGTAGTGGTCGGTGTCAGTGGACGGTACGGTATCAGTGGTGTCAGTGGACGATGTCAGTGGGTGGTGTCAGTGGACGGTGTCAGTGGGGTAGTGGTTGGTTTCAGTGGTCGGTGTCAGTGAACGGTGTCAGTGGTTTCAGTGGTCGTGTCAGTGGTGTCGCCGTCGTTGTCAGTGGACAGTGTCAGTGGGGTAGTGGTCGGTGTCAGTGGACGGCACGGTATCAGTGGTGTCAGTGGATGGTGTCAGTGGACGGTGTCAGTCGGGTAGTGGTCTGTGTCAGTGGACAGTGTCAGTGGTCGTCTCAGTGGGGTAGTGGTTGGTGTCAGTGGACGGTGTCAGTGGGGTAGTGGTTGGTGTCAGTGGGGTAGTGGTCGGTGTCAGTGGTCGGTGTCAGAGGTGTAGTGGCCGGTGTCAGAGGGGTATTGGCCGGTGTCAGAGGGGTAGTGGCCGGTGTCAGAGGGGTAGTTGTCGGTGTCAGTGGTCGGTGTCTGTGTCAGTGGTCGTTGTCAGTGGGGTAGTGGTCGGTGTCAGTCTTCAGGAGGTGGGGGATCCCTGGTATCCTCATATTTCCAGATTCTTTGCTCACCTATGAGAATGAAACAAAAGGTATACTTAGCACACCGATATTTGAGGCCAGAAATATGAATGTGAAACATTGCTGGGAAGTGGGGTACAATTGTCTGTTTTGTCAGCGTTCCAAGCTGAAGACATGATTTATTCCCTTACCAAAGCTGGAATACTTACCTTTTTTTGGACAAGTTTCACACCTGGAGACACCCCTAGTATACACTGGAGTACCTGTGTGGGACACCCTAAAAAGTTAGTTCTTGTGTCCCACGCTAGTGCTCCTGAGTCCAGATGTGTAAACCGCTGCTGAGTTTCCTACCCTTACATTACACTGAATAAAGTTTGCAATTCATTCTAGTTTCAAACACATCTTGACAACAATGTCCTAAACTTCTTTTAATAAGATATCATGACCAAATGTAGTTAACCCTGTATCTGGCAAAAACATTGTATTTAGTTGGCAAACAAACGATGTTTACTACGACCGATTACTGTGCCCACGAACATGAAAGTAGCCATTTTAAAATGTCCAACAATAAAGAGAAGCACATGGAACAGCATGCAAGTAATAATAATAATAGGAACACACGACAACTACTTTTTTGAAGAACTTTCTTGATCCTTCTGTACTGATCCTGCTCCTTTAATTTCAGGTTTGACCAGCGTTTCCTCAATTGCTCCTTGGATCATTGTACCCCAAAATTCCTGTGCAGACTTCTCACAATTTTAGTCATGATCTTAGCCTTTCTCATATTTGGGTTTGGGTACGGTCCATAATCACCATCATAGTCATTCCTCCTCAAGATGTCGACCATCTCCAACATCTCTACAAAGGACATATTTGAGGCCTTAAATCTCCTCCTGGATCGTGACGTTTCTGGCTCCGGATTTCCTCCTTGTTACTTCTATTATGCACCGGCTGTGTCTCCGCCATGTTCCTCTCCCACTGGAACGAAAGAGACGGGGAGATATTCTAGAAAGAACATCAGGGGCGGGCGACGTGGGCAGAGTTTCACGCATGCACAGTGTATATAAAGCTAACACGCATGTGTCATACCTACGCTCTTTGTGCGGAGGAAGGAGGAACGGAAGCGACAAACGTAATAACGAAGGTAACATTTTAACTTGGGACATGAGTGGCCTATACTGATTCTAGATTGAGGCCTATATTGGGATAAGATTAGGAGAGTTTAGCCTGATATTTAGTGTTTTTGTCTTGTGTTTGGTTTTTCAGAAAAAATGAAACAATTTAAAGACCCTGAATTCATGGGACAATTCATAGATCGATACAGGGATATGCGGAATTTATGGGAGGTGAAAAAACCCTTTATATCGCAACAAACCAGCAAGGAAGGCATCGCTGGAGAAACTGCTGGAATTCGTGAAGACGCAGGTCCCCAACGCAGAAATCACATTTGTTGAAAATAAAATTGGTAGCTTGAGAACCACATATATAGGAAGGAGCATCAGAAGGTCCAGAAGTCCGTGAGCTCAGGATATGCAGCAGAAGACATGTATGTACCCAGTCTGTGGTACTACAACAAGATGTGTTTTCTGGATGACCAGAATGAAGCCGGGGAATCACTTTCCACTCTTCCGGCCCCCCTTCCACCCACCCTTCCCTCAACCCCAGCTGAGGCTTCCGAGGACCAACCTGGGCCTTCCATCCTGGAAGAAATTGAGGAGCCCAGATGGAGCCAGGTATAGTATTTTTAAACATATTTTTTGTGGGAAAATTATTGTTAACTAGATGTTATTATTGCTAACTTATGAATGATTTAACAAAAAGTGTTTGACATATCAATAGACAGTAAGGGCCAAAAATGTTTGGCACAAGAATGAAAAATGCTGGGCTCAGAATGATAGTCTTTTCTATTTATTAACATTCAATTTGCAACAGTCATGAGCTGAAAATTGTGTGCGATTAATGAACCAAAACCTAAAACTATGTCCCTTTTTTCATACACAGGAAGACCCTCTGGAATGTGGAAGACAGGAGGAGACAGGAGGAAGTTTCAGCCAGGCGGTGCCAGGAGGGCCCAGTCACACCCAATCCAAGATGCCTCCCCTCTGCCTTCCACACAAAATGCCCAGGAAGGGGAGGAACGTAGATAAGGCAGCACTGGCCCTCATTAAGGAGGCTAATGTAGCCCTGAAAGCCCCCCTCAACGCTGTAGAGGCCTATGGAATCTATATAGCCTCAAATTTGCAGCAAATGGAGGAGGGCCAATAATTTTTGAGGCCATCCATAAGGGGTTGAGTGGTCAAATGAAGGATGACGTCCACCTATGTACGCTCGCCCATCCTCCTCCTCCTGCCACAAGTCCACCTCCAGAGCCACAGCCTGCAGGGAAGCGTGGAGGGAAGGTTGCAGTGAAGAGAAGAAAGTGATTGCCTGGCTTCAGTCTGGTCTGACAGAATACGCAGCCTGTTGTAGTACCACAGCCTGGGGACATATATGTCATCTGCTGCTGTTCCTGATCTCTGGGAGTCCTGGACCAGATTGTGCTCCCTTCTATATGGACTTCTCAAGCTACCAATTTTTTTAGCCACAGAGTTGATGTCTGCCCTGGGGGCAAAAGGCTTTGCAAATTCCAGCAGTTTCTCCAGCGTTGCCTTCCCTCTTTATTTTGTTATTATGAGCCAGAATAAATGGATTTTTAATTTATGAAAATACTTGCCTTTGTGTTTTTATTAAAATAGGACAATTCCTTTTGTGACTAGGCAGGTACATTTCAAAAATACAATGTCAAATTAACAAGGGACACCAACACCAAGCAACCTCGTTGAGGTTTGCAAATGCAAGATAATAATAGTGTAGTGGAAACGTGACATCCAAAAAAAAAAAAAAAAATTAAAATATGGAGCTCACTATAAAACAATTACAAAAAAAAAAACAGAAGATCTTGATTAAAAAAAAAAATGACTAGAAAACAAAATTCTAAACATTAATATGGAGATCTGGCTTTAAGGCTACTTTCACACCGAGGTGCTGGGCGCGCTGGCGGTAAAGCGGCGCTATATTTAGTGCCGCTTTACTGTCGTTTTAGCAGCGCTTTTTGGCCGCTAGCGGGGCAGTTTTACCTACGCTAGCGGCCGAAAAAGGGTTAAAACTGCCCCATTGTTTTCAATGGGAAGGGGCGCTTTAGGAGCGGTAAATACATCGCTCCTACAGCGCTCCAAAGATGCGCTTTGCAGGACATTTTTCAGCGTCTTGCAAGCGCACCGCTCCAGTGTGAAAGCCCTCGGGCTTTCACACTGGAGAGACAGCAGCGGCTGTTTGAAGGCGCTTTGCAGGAGCTATTTTTACAACTTTAGCGCCTGCAAAGTGCCTCAGTGTGAACGGGGCCTAAAAACAAAAAAAGATTTTTCATGAGATCACGAGAAATAATAATGAAATACGTTTGTGAGAACTCTGTGTTAATATGAGCATCAAAACAACTTCATTCTTCTAGCATTAAGAGAATGCGCTGCATTGAAATATTAAAAAATTTCCTGTGTGACGAATGTGCTATCTCCATTACGAACGCTAGTTTTACCAGACCGAATGGTTCCGTCTCGTACTTGATTCTGAGCATGCGTGTTTTTTTTTTTGCGCGTCGGAATTGCATACACACAAACGGAATTTCCGATAGAAACTTTTTTCCGTCTGAAAAATTGAGAACCCTCAATCTTTTGCTGGCGGAAATTCGGCTAGCAAAAGTCCGATGGAGCATACACACGGTCGCATTTTCTGACCAAAAGCTCTCATCGTTTTTTTCCTGGCCGAATTTCCGATCGCGTGTACGCGGCATAAGGTTTATTTTTGGGATTACAGAATTTCATAGTGCTGACTCCTAAACTGACAGGGGAGGAACTTTTTTGTACATACCGTAAATAAATAAGACATCCCCTGAAAATAAGCTCTAGTGTGTTTTTTGTAGCCAAAATTAATATAAGACCCAATCTTATTTTCGGGGAAACAGAGGACTTGTCCGTGACACCTCTCATGAATTCCCCTGATGGGGTTCTAACGTCATTTTCCAGCGATAATAAAGAATGTAAAGCGCATACAGTTACATTTACAAATAAAACTCTGACTCTCAGTGTATAAACATTCATTTCTGCTCCGGGCTCCCCAGCACCACCACAATGTGAGGTGAGAGAATACTAAGAACTCTCTGAGGTAGACATCGATCCCGACCCCTGACCACATGATCAGCTGTCAGCACTGCTGATCACATGATGTAAACAGAAGATCGGTAATGGTTTTTCTTTTCTTCTCACGCTGATAGTGTGAGGAGAAAAAAAAGCTGATCACCAGCTTCTGTTGAAGGGACATCGGGTCTCGAAGAGGAAGAGGCGAAGCCGCCTCATATGTGCCCTCCAGTGCCAGGAAGCAGTGCCCACCAGTACATAAGTGCCAGCAATCAGTGCCACCTAATAATGCCCAAGAGTGCCACCTATCAATGCCCACCTGTGGTGCCAATCAGTGCCTCATCAGTGCCACCTACAGTGCTGCCTATCAGTTTAACCTACCAGTGCCAATCAGTGCCACCTATCAGTGCCAACTATTAGTGCCATTTAGTGCCACCTATTAATTCTCTTCAGTACCACCCATCAGTGCCACCTCTCAGTGCCCACCAATGCCACCTCATCAGTGCCCACCAATGCCACCTATCAGTGCCCACCAGTGACACCTCATCAGTGCCGCCTATTAGTGCCCATCAGTGTCGCCTTATCAGTGCCCATCAATGCAGCATATCGGTGCCCATCAGTGCAGCCTATCAGTGCCCATCAATGAAGCCTCATCAGCATACATCAATGAAGGAGAAAAATTACCTGTTTGCAAAATTTATTAACAAAATATAAAACGGTTTGGTATTTTTTTTTTTTTTTTTTTAAATGTGGTCTTTTTTACTTTTTTTTAACAAAAAATAAAAATCCAAGAGGTTATCAAATACCACCAAAAGAAAGCTCTATTTGTGGGGAAAAAAATGATACAAATTTCATTTGGGTACAGTGTTGTATGACCGTCATTCAAAGAGTGACAGCGCTAAAAGCTGAAATCTGGTCTGGGCAGGCGGGGGGTTTAGGTGCCCAGTAAGCAAGTGGTTAAACTTTGGCACTAAAACCTGGAGACTGATTGGTTTCTGTGCAGAAGTGAGGCTTATTTTGCTTTAGTAAATAAACCTCATTGCCACCGATGAAGAAGTTTTGTTGCCATAACACGTGGTGTGCAGTAATACAGTGTGACAGGAAGCTCAACATTCCATGCATGCCAAAAGCGATCCCTCCTAAGCGCCCCCTGCTGGAAGCCGCTGTTCTTACACATCTAGTGGTCCTCGGCAGGATCCAGTTTCACTTTCTTTCCTGGTTGGGATCGAACTTTCCCTCTGTGTACAGAATGAGCTGGTATTTCAAACAATGAGCCATGACCATGCTTCCCAGATACCGAGCGTGTGAGTATATGAGAAGGTAGAGCAATGATATGAGTGGAGGGGGAGGGAGGTCCATGCAATCTTCTGGGTGCAACAAGTGACACGTTGAAGGTTCTGCATAGAGATGGCTGAGGACTGTCAGATGTCAGAGTGTCCTGTGTGTGATCACCTCTGTCACACCTCTTCTCTTCTATAAGCTTCAGCATTGTACATTATATTCCTGGACAAGATGGGAGGACACTTCTCTGTGGAGAGGAAAATGGCATCACTGTCCCAGACTGGACATGGAGAATGGAGGAAGGTGAGGGGTCAGGACATGGAGAATGGAGGAGGTGAGGGGTCAGGACATGCAGAATAGCAGAGGTGAGGGGTCAGGACACAGAGAATGGAGGAGGTGAGGGGTCAGGACATGGAGAATGGAGGAGGTGAGGGGTCAGGACATGGAGAATAGCAGAGGTGAGGGGTCAGGACACAGAATTGAGGAGGTGAGGGGTCAGGACATGGAGAATAGAGGAGGGGAGGGGTCAGGACATGGAGGAGGTGAGGGTTCAGGACATGAAGAATGGAGGGAGGTGAGGGGTCAGGACATAGAGAATGGAGGAAGGTGAGGGGTCAGGACATGGAGAATGGAGGAGGTGAGGGGTCAGGATATGGAGGGAGGTGAAGGGTCAGGACATGGAGGGAGGTGAGGGATCAGGACATGGATAATAGAGGTGAGGGGTCAGGACATGGAGGGGGGTGAGGGGTCAGGGCATGGAGGGAGGTGAGGGTTCAGGACATGGGGGAAGGTGAGGGGTCAGGACATGGAGGGAGGTGAGGGGTCAGGACATGGGGGAAGGTGAGGGGTCAGGACATGCAGGGAGATGAGGGGTCAGAACATGGTGGGAGGTAAGGTGTCAGGATATGGTGAGGGGTCAGGACATGGAGGGGGGTGAGGAGTCAAGACATGGAGGGGGGTGAGGGGTCAGGACATGGAGGGAGGTGAGGGGTCAGGACATGGAGGGAGGTGAGAGGTCAGGACATGGAGGGAGGTGAGGGGTCAGGACATGGAGGGAGGTGAGGGGTCAGGACATGGAGGGAGGTGAGGAGGTCAGGACGTGGAGGGAGGTGAGGAGGTCAGGACGTGGAGGGAGGTGAGGTCCCATGTCTCGTGTCCCTGTGGTCAGGGGCATCGGACAGTCCTCAGTCATCCCTGTGCAGAACCTTCAACGTGTCACTTGTTGAACTCTTCAACTTTGACATCAAACACTTCGACAAAGATGTTAGAGGACACCACAGTTATCATTGTCTGCTCTACCTTTCTTTGGTTATTTATTTTCCCGAAGAGAATTTCTGAAAATGTTTTGTAGGGGATTGGTAACTAAATTATCTGCACTGGGTATCAAATGTGCTACACCACGTTACTTACTTTTTTCGTCAACTTATTGATCACACTAATGTACTATGAGTTGAAGGTATGACGCTTTTTACTAGGGACTACCCTGTGGACATGAAAATTATTTCAAAGGTTCCTGAGGAGTAAAACGTTTGAAAAAAGCTGGTTTTGGGTAGTAGGTATTGTATTTAAGGTCAATAATCCTATATTTCCAGCTGTATATATAATAAATATGACTCTGCCTCTTCTAGTTGGGAGATAGGATGCTGTGACCTCTTTAGTGGAAAGCTGCACAGATGAAGAGGAAAAGATTGGAGGATGAAGCACTGCAGATGAAATCGGATTCCTGTATTAACTCATTTCATGCCGTATAATATGACGTACAGATGTTGTCAGCTATTTCAGATTTTTCAAGGACAGTCCTTCCTTTTTTGTAGCGCTGACACTTTTCTAAAGTGTGCGCTATTCTGTAAATTTCGTTTTTTCCAGAACTGTAACTGAGTTCTGGGGATTAATTGTTCTAGGGTTTTACTTTGGCATCAGTTGGCTGGGCTGTACTGGAGTTCTGCCTGGTCATAGGTGAAGTGAGCACCTGTGACAGGCTGAGAACGCAGCCTGGTTGGACGCATTAGGTACCAATCTTTCTAGGAGCCAATCAGTGGGCGCGGCTGGCCCCGCTGTGTATTCCGGGAAGGGGTATTTAAGATGCTGGAGTCACTTGTTCGGGGTTCGGCTTGCTCTTGTGTTCCTGGTTCCAGTCCAGACCAACCCCGTAAGGGGTACCGGACCCAGGAGTGTATGCTGCCCCTGTAAGCCTGGTCACCCTGACCAGCCCCAGATGCCGTCATGGTCTGGGGTGGGGATCCATTCGTTCCCGAGCCTCGGAACTGGCTAGTAACTGAAGGAGGATTCTGCAGTGTCCCGGTGTTCTCTCAGGATTGGAGAGGCACAGCAACTCTTCGGAGGAGGGCCATGAAGCTGGCTGCTCGGTAAGAGCCTGGGAGCTGAGATTGTATGGACACTAGTGAATCCGCATTTCCTACGGTATCGCCAAAACGGCTGGAAGATTCAGGTACCATAGGAAAAGTTCCTAACCCATCCTTCGGTTACAACATAGTCTGTGGCAGAGACTTTTACATTGTTCACTTGAAGTTTCACAAACTAGTCTGTGGCAGAGACTGTGCTAATCCTGAATAACTTGTTGGCTGCTAGATCTACAGACAAGGGTTTATCCGACAGTGAAGAGTCCAGTTGCGAGTGGCTACTCTCTGGGCTATCTAAGGAGACATTTATTTGATGTCAGCAGTTCTGTAGTGCCTGAGCTTTATCACCCGTGCCCTCTATTCCCAAATAAGAGACTGTGTTGTGTTTGAACGGTTTTCTTTTTGCAAATAAAAAATCCTAAAGAGGACTTTGAGTATCGGTCTCTGAAATTACTGGGTACTAACCCTGGGAACCCCTAGACAACGAACGACGAGCTACAAGGAGAAGGTAATCGGTAAGCCCAGAAAATACATAGCCGCCTCGCAGGGCTTATGGCGCTACACGTGTGGGCTCGCAGTCGAGGATTTACCGATACCCTGCAAGTTTATTGGAATAGAGGGTGAAGTATTTTTGAACTGCGCCATCAGCGCCATCTTTATTGAGGCAAAGACTTTCACTGTGCTGCGTAAGTGTGGGAGGAGCCCTGCTGAAAAGCCTGCAAAGCTACGCAGCCGGAGGAACCAGTGCGAGGAGTCTACGCCTGTTCGTCTTCCTGCACGAGGCACCGCGTGAGTGTGTTGCGGTAGGAGAGTGAAGCTGGTCGAGTTTCACAGTGTTGGAAGAAAACCAAATTTTCCAAGAGAATGTTCCGTGTCCCGGGTGTGCAGTCTGTTCCAGGACCCAGGATGCCTTCCGTGAAAGGTCCCGCCGGTATACAGATACCCGGCACCATTCTGACAGACACGGGCAATCGCTTGTTGCCGCAGAGGCGGTTTGTCCTATATACCGCTGGGGACGTTGAGGCCCTCGGTATGCTGTGCGGAGGGTGTGACGGCCTGATTGGCAGCCCTCGGCCGTTTGCCAGATGTCGGAGATGTGGAGAGTACATCTGCAATGTGAAACAGCCCACCGAATCGCCTGCCATATGTACTGGACCACGGGCATAGCAACTGAGGAGTCAATTGTCTATGCTCCAGCATCGTCCATCGGAGCCCGTATTTCGAGAAAGGATGTTGCCCCCTCTAAAATTCAAGAAACTATCCCGGAGGTCGTGGACACGATTTCAGTTGTGGGCACTGCTGCTGCTGTGCCTGTTTTGCAAGAGGGAGAACAACCCAGAGCTCCCCGTCGTCGCAAAGGCAGACCGCCCCCAAGCCTTCCCGGACCAAACATGTGGAAAACGGTACCCGCGGATAAGCACCGGAGAGCCGTGAGTACCACTGCCAAGAACTATCGGCCCGCAGGGGAGTCACAAGACTCGGAGACAGATTCCGGCTCCGATGAAGGTGATGTTTAACACTTTGAGCCTCGGCTACCGTGAGTAGCTTTTAAGCTTAGTGTTGTTGCCTCAAAGAAAAAAAAAAACTGCCTGATCATGACGAGATCAGCCCGGTCTCAGAGACTTTGGCACAAGTGGGTGGCAACAGAGTATGGACTTGAGTTCCCTTATGTGCCCAGGGAAATCATGGACATCATTGAGAAAAGTCAGGAAAAGTGGAATGCAGAAGATGTCTGGGACTACCTAAAAGTTCCGAAGCCACTTAGGAAAAGGGCATTTTCTCGTGAAATGTATGAACGCTTTCAAGGGTGTCTGCAACACTGGAGCTATGGTCGGCACATTTACAGTGACAAAGTTGTGATTTGCAGACCAGATAAAGACAGTGCTGTGTACTACATCACCACCGTGGATGTACAGATGGGAAAAGACTTAGTTTTGCCTGACCCTCGTTTCTACTAGTGAACTGTTTCCTGAACCAAGCCTTTGGATGCAAGAAGAGTTTCTTCTCCCTCCTCTTTGCAGCTTTTTCTTGAAAGTACAAGAACTGTGGGGTAGACAGATAGGTTAGTTGCTGGAAGAACTGTGTGTCAAGGCTACCACACTGGATCACAGGACTTGCTTTTAGGAGGGACTTGTAGTTACAGTGGCTCTGACCATCAGGTGGCATGGGTCGGCAGAACAAAATTGTTTTTGCTTCAGTAAAGCACTTAGTTATTTTAGGAAGAAAGGAAGAAACAAAAAAAAATGTGTTTTAAATTTAGAAAAGAGAATTTCATTGAGACCGGGATGGAATTCTGCTTTCTAAAACGATAATGTAAAATATGTTATATTGCTGTTGTTTTCCTTACAGGATGCACCGAGATCGTCTGTCAAGCTACCGGAGATTGGGTGGTGTAGACAGTTAGACTGGGTGGTATGTGCATAGTATGTGAATTGTTTTACTGTGAAGAATGTTAAACATTTTAATTGTTTCCCTTTCTTTCCCTACCCCAACACCTCAAAAATCTCAGGCACAAAAACATTTTTTTGTAAATGTTAGGAGTTTTTTTTTTATTAGCTAGATGATGAGGACATCATCTAAACAACTAAGGGGAGTGTGTAGCGCTGACACTTTTCTAAAGTGTGCGCTATTCTGTAAATTTCATTTTTTCCAGAACTGTTAAGCCCCATACACACGGTCGGACAATCCGCGGACCAGGTCGGTCGGATCCTGTCCGTCATACTTTGTCTGATGTTGGTTTTGCGTACACACGGTCGGACAAAGTTGTCGGAAAATCCGATCATTCTGAACGTGGTGACGTTTGTTGCCTACGACGGGACTACGTAGAGGCTAGTAGGCAATAGCTTTGGTCTTGTAATGTGATCTGAGCATGCGTAGCACTTTGTCCGGTCGGACAACCGTACACACGATCGGATTTGGTGTGATCGGACCGTGTTGTCGGCAAATCTTTCCAGCAGGAGATAAGACTTTGTCCGTCGGACAATCCGACGTACACTGTCCGATGGTGCCTACACACGGTCTGATTTTTCAACAACATTGTCCGATCGGACAGAATCCATGAAAAAGTCCAACCGTGTGTATGGGGCTTAACTGAGTTCTGGGGGTTAATTGTTCTAGGGTTTTACTTTGGCATCAGTTGGCTGGGCTGTACTGGAGTTCTGCCTGGTCAGAGGTGAAGTGAGCACCTGTGACAGGCTGAGAACGCAGTCTGGTTGGACGCATTAGGTACCAATCTTTCTCAGAGCCAATCAGTGGGCGCGGCTGGCCCCGCTGTGTATTCCGGGAAGGGGTATTTAAGATGCTGGAG